>OZ012741.1:20736658-20911658 GCA_963859935.3 Lathyrus sativus
AGAGAGAGAGAGAGAGAGAGAGAGAGAGAGAGAGAGAGAGAGAGAGAGAGAGAGAGAGAGAGAGAGAGAGAGAGAGAGAGAGAGAGAGAGAGAGAGAGAGAGAGTGTTATTAAAAAGTTAACGGTATTATAGACAAAAATAATCATTGTTTAAAAAGTAACAACAATTATTAATTGTCTTGGTATGTATAAAAAGTCAAAAAAATGACACTTGTAAGAAAACGGATGGAGTATTTATCTAGTGGTTTATGTTGACGACATTGTAATTACAGGTGATGATTCTAAGAGTATCAAGGCTTTAAAAAAACACTTATTTCAGAATTTCCAGACTAAGGGTCATCTTCGTTACTTTTTGGGATTGAGGTAGCTCATTCAAAATCAGGTGTTGTTATCTCTCAAAGGAAGTATGCTCTTGATATTCTGGAAGAAATGGGTCTTACAGATTTGCAAACCGGTTGACACTCCTATAGATCCCAATGTAAAGTTTCTTCCTAATCAGGAGGAGCCATATACTAATCCAAGTAGATATCAAAGACTTGTAGGAAAGTTGAATTATCTTACCTTGACTAGACCCGATATACCTTTTACAGTCAGTGTAGTAAGTCAGTCTCTGAACTCTTCTTATGACAACCATTGGGATGCAGTTATTCGAAAATTATCAAAGGATCGCCTAAAAAAGGGCTTGTTTTTTGTGATAGAGGCAACATTGGTATCTGTAAGTTCTTTCTTTTGGATTGGCTACATTTTGGTAAAACATGTTGTTAGCAAGATGTTGAACCTGTTGTTCTTGCCATGACAGTCAGACATTATGTTCTACATGATGTTGTGACATATTCCAGGACATGTTATACCAGATAACTAGGGGATGTTGTGACATATTCCAGGACATGTTATACCAGATAACTAGGGCTTGGTTATTTTGGTAATTTGAGTGTGATTTTTTAGTGTTCTAATTCACACGTATGCGCTTTTCATGGAAGGATATTGTAAAGAAATGAGGTTGGGCCTAACTCAATCCTACAAAACCGGTTGGTAAAGTGAGGATTACCCCACTTATAAACACATGTTCATGTCATATACTGTCCGATGTGGGACTCTTAACACACCCCCTCACGCTCAGGACTAGACAACTGGAGCGTGAAAATAAATTATGGGTGACCCGATAACGGAAACCATAGAAGGTGGTCCAATGGATCTTAAACCAGGCTCTGATACCAGAGATGGGTCATCATGAGGGAAAAGCATATACATTTGACCTAACACAACCCTACAAAACCGATTGGTAAGGTGAGGGGTGTCACTCTATATAAACTATTTCAATACTCTATCTCAAACCAATGTGGGACTTTAGGATTTTCCTAACACACCCTCTCACGCCCAAGACTCTTTTTAGGTTTGGTGCGTGGATTTAAACGGCGGGCTGCCCAAGGTCCGATCGATAGGCTCTGATACCATATTAGAGTTTGGTCTAACACAACCCTACAAAACCGGTTGATAAGGTGAGGGGTGTCACTCTATATAAACTATTTCAATGCTATATCTCCAACCAATGTGGGACTTTAGGATCTTCCTAACACACTCCCTCACGCCCAACACTCTTTTTGAGCTTGGTGTGTGGATTTAAACGGTGGGCTGCCCAAGGTCCGATCGATAGGCTCTAATACCATGTTATGAATTCCACATCGGACAATATATGGACTGAACATGTGTTTATAAGTGGGAACAATCCTCACTCTATCAACCGGTTTTGTAGGGTTGAGTTAGGTACAACCACATTTCTTTACATGGTATCAGAGTCTGGTTTAAGATTCGGTGGACCACCTTCTAAATTTCCGCTATCGGGCCACCCACCATTTATTTCCACGCTCCAGTTGTCTAGTCCTGAGCGTGACGGGGTGTGTTAAGAGTTCCACATCAAACAATATATGGCCTTAACATGTGTTTATAAGTGAGAACAATCCTCATCTACCAACTGATTTTGTAGGGTTGAGTTAGACTAAACTACATTTCTTTACAGATATATCTCATTCATTTCACTAAGTCATGATTATGTCATTAATTTACGCAGGTCAAGAAGATTTTATCTGGAACAAGTTTTGTATCTCCAGCTGAACACAAATTGTCCAAAATGGATGATGAGACAATTTAGGAAACGTTGTGTTTTTTTCCAAGATTTAAGGAGTTTTTTTTCTGCATAATTGGTGCAACTCTCAGCATGTGGATCAAGCTAGAACTGGGTGAAGATTTCAAAGCTCATGGACTGCTGAGGAGTATTTAAAGAAGACTTAAACTTAATGTAAATTAAGGCTTTTCACTTGTGTAAAATAAGGGGAGGTTTTGTAGTGTTAGGTTTTGAGAGTCTCTTGTGTGTGACTTTGTAAGTCACCCTTTGTATCGTCTGATGCATCGTGGTAAACATATTGTTTGTTGTATATTGTTCTCACTCTAAAGCTTTTAAGCAATGGAGTTGAGTATTGTTCTTGGTTGAAGCTTTGAAACAAAACCGAGTATTGTTCTTGGTCAAGAGTCTTAACCTAGTATTGTAGTAGAAAGAGGGTACATCTTTCTTTTTGGTTTTTCTTGGCATGGTCATTGGAATTATGACTGTTTGTTAGGAAGTGAGAGGGGGATCTCATATCTAGATGGCGATTTCTAGGTAGAAGTAGCACAAGGTAGTGATTAGGCGAGAAGTTGTAAACGGGCAAGTTTAGCTTTGAACTAATGTGGATTTCCTTCCTGGCTTGGATGTCCCCAGATGTAGGTGATGTTGCACTGAGCTGGGTTACCATTTGATTGTGTTATTTATCTTTCTACATGTTTACAGTTGGATAAATTGTTCTGTCAATCTACAGATGTCAGAACATTTGTCATGACTTTGTACTCTAATGTTGAGACATCAGAATCACCATCATGTGTTGCACGTACCAGAAAATTTCAGTATCATTAGATATCCAGATGTTGATTGGGCAGGACATGCAAGTGATAGACATTCTACATCGGGGTCTTGTTTTTAATTGGTGGAAATTTGATTCATGGAAGAGCAAAAAGCAAACAGATGTTCCTCGGTCAAGTACAAGTTGATTATCGAGTCATGGCCCATACCACATGTGAGCTCTTATGGTTAAAGCATTTACTTCAGAAACTTCATTTTTGTGAAGTTGGCCCTATGAAACTTGTATGTGATAACCATTCAACTTTGCACCTCTCCTCCAATTCAGTGTTTTATGAGAGGACAAGGCATATAGAAGTTGATTGTCACTTTCTTAGAGAGAAGATTACCATCGGAATTATCAAAACCTCTTTTGTTAATTCCAAAGATCAACTAGTTGACCTCTCTACAAAGTATCTTTAGAGACCTTAGATTTCTTACATATGTGACAAAATAGATGCTTATGATGTATATGCACCACACTTTAAGGGGGAGTGTGGAGATATGATATTGTTTTTATTATTAGTATTGAAATATGTCTTTTTTATTTCATATCTTTTGTAACACCATACATAGGAGGTATTTATAGAATATGAATCGGACTAGAAAATAGGGATAATCATTCTCCCTATAAATGCTAATCTTAAATAAGATAAGAATAGAATAATATAGTTAATTACAATTCCCTCGATTCCTTTTTAATTGTCTCTTTTTGACTTTTCGCATATACCAATGAAGTTAATGAAGTTTACTTCTTTTCATGTAACAATTGTCTTTTTACTTATAATACCTTTAACTTTTTATTAACTTATTTGACTTTTCCTCTTTCTTTAATTAATAACTAAGGGTAATTTTGACAAAATGATAATTAATGTTATCTTGAATTTTGAAAACGACACTTAAAAAGAAACGATTTTTTACACAAAAACAACACTTAAAAAGGAACGGAGGTAGTATTACAATTTATATCCAGTCATAATGAGCTGTCAGAATCTGTTTGAATTTGAGCTAATATTCAACAATTAGTATATTTTGTTTTTTGTTTTTTGTTTTTTAATTCTTAGTATTATCTTTCCCCTAATTAGTGGGATTAGTTAGAAAGTTTAGTCCTGTATATATTTTTCCTAATTAGTAGGATTAGTTAGGAGGCTTAGACCTGTATATGTGTGTACTCACTACATAATGAAATAAGAAATTTAGATTCAAGTGTGTGATCTTGTGACTCCTGCAAATAAGAATTGTTAAAGGTCTGCATTGTATTCACATAAGGAATTAGGGAAGCTTAATTGAGATCTAGGACTAAAGCGTCAAGGTATTAAGGTTATAGCTATAACTGAGAATCTGACAACCAATTATTCGAAAATGATTAGATTGTGACAATATAAACATGACGTCTGAATAAATGGGAATCAAACCATAACCAAATTTCCTGTTATTGTGTAGTCATCACTCATCAGTTACACTTATTCTGTTACTGCCATTTTTATTACTGTTGTGTTGTCATAAATTTTATTTTCCATCAGTTCTCCCATTTTCTATAACAATTAATTCTCAATCCTATTCAACTAGAACATTTCTTTGTTAATTGGTAGTTGAAATATCAATCCTCATGAAAACAATACTCTACTCAATAATGCTACTTGTATGACTAAATTCCTGGTCAGTGGAAGATGATAGGTTATAAATAATGATTATAGAACATTAGTGAGCCGTCTTGAGTATAATTGCAAAGGAAACTAAGGAACAGATGTTCTAGATCTCTAGATTACACAGATACGGGTTTATGTACTTGTTTGTATTTTGTTTTTTAGTATTCACTAGCTCGGTACCCTACTGGTAATACTATTGAGTAAGGATTATTTTCATCAGTAAATTATATTATGTAAAGATTCTGAACCGGTGTCTATCACTAGCCCGTCTAGATGTTTTGTATGCTTCTATCATCCCTTAGAAGGACAATTAACAAATGGCATGCCCTATGAAAAACATTATATAATAGGAACCATTAGCGGCTTACCTCAACCAATAACAGAGCTGCAATCCGATCTTTAAAAAATTTAAGGACCAAAGCACGGTATCTTCTCTCTTTTGGTTGTTTTCGGAAATATTCTAATATCCAGTAGCGGAGACTGCTGTTGCTGAGCTTCCTCGCTGCTCTAACTTTCTCATTTACATTGGCTGTTATCCCTTCAAGTTCACTAGGGGTAAAAGGCGGTAACTCACCTCTAAGAAATGCCTTTAGCTATGGAGAAAATTCATTCCAGACACAACCAAAACAGACAAAAACATCTTAGAAGAAAATACCGAGATGAAATTAATCACATTGCATAAGACGTGTTGGTATAAGTATGATGACTAATATATTCAAAAAAAGACTAAAATATGGTATACTTGGAGCTATAAAATAATGTCTTATAGATTCTAATCACTGCATGAATATAAACTCAAATAATGCTTCTACACAACATAAATAACATGGGGCATATATCTCTCAGACTATTGGTGACTGTGACTCATTTAAACAAGGCTCGTGTGTAGTTAATTTAAAAGAAAAAGTAAATGGGATCATTTGAAGAGCAAAGATGAATATGTGGAATAAGGAACTGGGATACTGATTTAATGGTGGAGAGCAAAGAAACAATACAATATGGGGTTGAAATATAAATCCTAAAAAGCAAAAGGAAAGAACAAAACAAAAAAGATAACAAGAAATGAGACAGAGTTTCCCAGTCTCTGAATATCATAAATGTAAACAATCTTGAAACTACTAGATGATTCTTACTGATTTGCCAAACAATTACAGAGCAGGCATCTAGAAGCATCAAATCTATTTATCTTTGCAACTATAAAATTGAAAGCAACGTACCTGATAATGAGCAAGAAGGTCCAGATATCTACGGATGGGAGAGGTAAACTGAACATAGCCAGGGACTCCCAAAATCCCGTGGCGTGCTGGCTGCCTGAAATCAAATTCAGCTGCACGCATTATCTTGATTAGGGCAAAGCTCCTAACAGGCCCTTCTGGAAGGTGGAAAAATTCAGAAAGATCTAAATCTGATTGGGGTTGTCCTCGGTAGGGTAAAGAAATGCTATTCTTAGATCCAAATGTAGCAATAGCTTCACCACAAAGTATCATCATCTCAGAGACTAGTCGCATTGCAGGGTCTGCCTGGTTTTCCACATAAAGGTTTATTGATGGCTCTGGATCCTCTGGATTAGACACTTTGATGCGACTTTCTATTGTTGTTGTCTCAACTGCACCCTTAACAAAGACAGAAAGATATCCTAAAATGTCAGAGGCTGATAAATCTCAATAGCTTCAGCCTAAGTCAAATGTTTTTTTAATAAATAGCTAATTCCACAAGTCATGATGTCATTAAGGATTCCCGAGTGTGGATTTCAATTACTAAGCAATATTTATACTCAAGCATTCAGCTAAAACTATTACTCAATAGACAGTCCCATAAATTGTCACAATATTTAACTCCATAAATTGGGTACAAATTTCTAAAATTCAAAAAAAAACTCCGACCTCTGTACACTCTCAATACTTCAACTATGGAGCTATCTAAAGTGATTTGTATAAATGCAAACGAAGAGGTAAATATGTGTACATTAAAGCATGCTATCAGTTTACAATATTGTGATTGCTTTGTTTAATAACATAAAGAAATATAAAATACAAATGCAATTTTTCATTACTTATCCGAGAGTAATAATCTTGTTGGATGATTTAAGAAACAGGTTTCAGGTGATGCTTTATTTAGGCAGTTATGAAACCTGCAAAGCTATGAATTATGAAACAGTGATGATGTTAACTAGAAGATCTTCTCAAATGTGATTAAATATGTGGAAGATAAAGCCACTATAGGGTCAGAAAGAAGTTTGGTGAGAGAGATCCACAAAGAGTAGAGCGTTTTCAAGGAAAAGAAGATGAAGCATATATGGAGAGAATCCAACAGTTGTGCAGATGGGCTAGCTAAGATAGGAGTTAACCAAAATGTGAATTTAAGATTGTATATAACTTGTCCTAGAGAAGTAGAGAAGGAGTATAAAGCATACATGAAAGGTGTGTATAGGAAAAGAATAATTCTAATGTAATTTTGGCCTTTTGGCCTCTTAAAAAAAAAAAGAATCAGACAGAGCTGAAGAAAAACCACAAGTACATTAAAAACATAAAATTTATGATCAAAAATTTAAAAAGAAACAATCTACCTGCTGGCGGCGCCACTTTAACCGAAGAGTTGCAGCCTCGGACAAAGTTCTAAGTTCAACCTCCTCTTCAAGGTTCAAATGGAGTAACTCTGACGCACTCTCATATGTTAGCATGTATGTTGGTTTAATCACGGAGTTGAACACTGAACATTCTGCAATGCTGTTAAATGCACAAAGAATATTATTAATAGAAGGCCATCTCTAAAACTAATAATCATAGATGTTATTATTGTTGAGACTTTCAAAGTTTTACTATTTCCTACTTTCCTAGTATCCTGTGTAAATATTCCTTTTCGTTGTATATATTTTCTGTACACAATAATTCTCCTCTTCCCTCTTTCTTTGTATACTATTGGAGTTTCCGCATTAATTGCAGTCTGTCCCTAGTCGCCTTAATTGCGGCACTTTGGATTGCCTTCATTGCAAGCCCCTAACACCTTCATTGTGTTGGCTTTGAAGGGGTGGATTTAGTCCCACGTTGCTTAGAGATATGGCTTGTGTTGTGTGTATCAGTGAGGGCAGTCCTCATCTTACAAGTCGGTGTTTATCAGTGGGATCATAAAAAACAATATTTAGGTTTTCCATATTTTTCTCTCCTTCAAGTTAATATAAATAATATTAATATAAGCAACATAGCAAGGTTGAGTAAATTTTCATGTTATAGTGCCAATGTGTTATTGGGCGAATTTTTCCCACAACATGCAATCAACAAATTTAAGTTTACCTGCCATCGTCATGCAGCACAACTGATACAGTAACAGCCTTACAAAGCTCCCCTTGTCTCAAACTCATACCTCCCATAGCAAGATTTTCTGGAAACATAGAATATGTAGCGGTGGGCAAAAAAACAGAAGTTCCTCTTCTCATAGCCTCCCTGTGTGCCATTAAGTACATTAAAGAAGAACATGACACCAAACATTTAATAAAATGTCTCTGCGAACATCAACAACATACCTATCCATAATACTTCCAGGTTGAACATATCTCGTTGCGTCTGCAACATGTATCCAAATTTTAATTCGACCATCTTGTAACTTTGTTGCACTCAGAGCATCATCAAGCTACATATTATTGGTTAGTTAATAAAATGCCAGGGGCCTAAAAATAAATGGGGCACTACTTGCAAGAATCTCATTAAAACCAATAGAAAATGATTGATTGGTCACCTCATCAGCTTCATCAACATCAATGGCGTAGACCTTCAGGTTAGTAAGGTTCTTCCTGTTAATCTGAACATAGTGAAACACTAATCATATAACTGCAAAAATATTGAGATGTGTCTAGGTAATCAATGGAGGATTCAAAGCAATTACAGAAGAAATGGAAAATATCAAGATGTATGAAAAGTTTGAGTTCAGCTATATAGCAAATCAAAACAACAAAAACTCATATGGTTCCTGTGCTTAGTAGAGGAAGAATCTGCTTAATCCAGGTTTCTATAAGATTGGCACACATACACTAAAAAAGGGGTAGGATTTCAGAATTTTTTTTAAAAAGACGAATGTTGGGAGATTAACTGTTAGAAATGTTGGAGATCGGCACTCATATTCATAATGAAGAACCCAGAGCTAGGAACTATTAGATGATTTTGACCAATATTATGAGGCAATCAAACAAATAAAAATTACCTCATCTGGATCAGATGAGTCTGATAGAAGACTTTGAGCAGCTGAGGTGATCTTTTCCAAGTGATCAGTGGGAATACTCAACTTCAACAAATCAAGATTGACATGTACAGGAAAATACCCAATATCTATCAAGAGATTTACAGCAGAAGCTGCTGTTTTTTCCAGACGCATTTCCCTTAGTATCTGAAAGACGTGTGGAGGGTGAACTTATTAGAAGAACAAGAAAGTCAACTTTGGTGACATGTATAAGAGTCTACAATATAGAGATGTATTATTACAATAAGAACCAAGCTTTAACTAGATGAGATCAACTACATGGATCAACCAACATCATAAGACCCTCATACCCTCTAGATGTTCTACCCACATACATGACCCTTCAATCCCTTCCAACTAAACTTTCATGATTTTTCTACTAATCCTCCAAGTAAAAAGACAACTGAATCCATCAAGATTAGTTTTTGTCATTGTAGAAAGCAGTTTAATTTTTGTAAGAAAAGAGCACTAGTGGGGTAAGTTTTAATCTAGGCTTGGACTTGATCAAATTTCCTAAGCATAAATACAGTACAACGACTCCAATTAGAAAAACTACTGAATCTAACTTGTGGATTCTCCTCCCTACATTCTTATGCCTCCATACTATTTATAAGGACTTTGTGGCATCAACAGATCTGTGTAACTGACCTCTCCTAATGGAATAAGACATGGTGGTTGTTGTTGGCATGCCCTATTGTTTCTTATTATTTACACACACAAAGACACACCAATTGCTAAATATAATGTTAATAAATGTGGTTGGGCCTAACTCAACCCTACAAAACCGGTTGGTAAGGTAAGGATTGCCCCCACTTATAAATACATGTTGAAGCCATATATTATTCGATGTGGACTCTTAACGCACTCCCTCGCGCTCAGAACTAGACAACTTAAGCGTGGAAATAAATGGTGGGTGGCCCGATAGTGGAAACCATAGTAGATGGTCCACCGGATCTTAAACAAGGCTCTGATACCATGTTAATAAATGTGGTTGAGCCTAACTCAACCCTACAAAACCGATTGTAAGGGGAGGATTGCCCCCACTTATAAACACATGTTCAAGCCATATTTATCCGATGTGGACTCTTAATATATAACAATAAATCAAAACAAACTATGAGGGAAAAAGTTACCATCCCAGCTGTTTTTCTTTGTTCATCACTTCTACAATCATCAATAGCATATGCTTCGAGTGACTTAATTCTGCTCCAAATTTTCTCATTATCCTTCCAGGAAGATTTGTGAGGTTTATCTTGCGAAGGCATTGATTTTGCAGAGCCCAACAGTTCAATAAACTCCTGAAATTCTTTCTCAGCAGCCTCCTTTGCAACCTTCCTACGAATAAGCTCCTCAACCTGCCTTTTTATAAAAATAAAAAATAAATAAAAGGGGAATTTTTTCTGCTTAGACTTTGTAAAATTAATAGCAAGACAAAACAAAAGACAAAGTTTCATGAACACAAATTTTAACTGATGACCAGAGCAGTGGCAATGAATATAATTTCCCCTGGCACACACCTCTAAATGCATCTTGTTAACTATTGAAAGCAATTTTCCCTATTTCTAACTTCTATGACAATAACAGAGAGATTGCAAGTAAACTTTGGAGAATAACAAGGCCTCCTTGACAAAACCACATTGTACCTAGACTGCCCAATCCCTCAACATATTTATAGGAAAACCACCTTAAAGGACCACATGTTTTGCAACAAAGAGAAGCCAAAGCATAATTTAACCCCAAATTAGCTGATGTGTCAAAGAAATCAATGATCCATATGACAAAGATACCACAATAACAATGTTTTAAATTCTTTTTGTTTACATAATGAGTAGGTCCCCAAACCTTGAGTTAAAGTTCATCTGATAGATGACAGATTGATGAACAACCAGGCATAAGAATTGGCTTCAAAATACTGTTTTGGTATCCCAATTTACAAAAAACAAAAAATAAACAAAAAATAAAAAATAAAAAACAAAAAAAAAAGTCCAAAACAGGTGAAAATAACCAAAATAATGCAAGGCTATCTATGAAGGCCAGATACTCCAAAATTGTTAAAATAGCATGTCGCACCTGTAGGCCGTATCCAACACTGATATGTGTATGATACTCCTCAATACTTATCAACACAATATATTCCAACATTTTAAAATTTTAGAGCAAAATATTAACACATATGCTTGGGACACTTCTCCGGTACTTCCGGAGAAACTCCAAAAAACTTGTCTTAAAATGTTTTTGTACAATTTTGTTCTTCAGGTTGTGAGCAAAATTATAGTACATACTACTCCTTTATTAGTTTTGAGGATGTCAAACTAAGAGAACCATGGTTGTGGGATAGTAGGGATTAGGGAAGATGTACAAGATCCATTTGATGATGGTGGTGCACAGTAAATAGATAGCAATTAAATAGAATTTAAGACTTATTTAAAATAGGACTATTGTTATTGTGACTTTTTGATATTGGTTAGGGAAGAAATACGTGTTTAACATACATTTACAAAGAAAACAATTTTTTTATATGGATAAGATATGGCTATATGCTTTTTGGTTATGATCAAAGATATCTTTTGGCAAGGCTTTATTTTCACATGCACATATAGTTATTATGTTATATGCTAATATTAATAAAAGAAAATGTCAATGTCATTTAACAAATATTATGCATGTATGTAAAGTATGTACATATTTTTATAAACTTTTGTTAACTTATTACCGTCGGTCCTCAGAGAGCATATATTAGTTAACTTAGATGCATAATGAAACATTGATTTTTTTAAGATACTCTACACTTGCAAGTAATACATCTACCTGCTCATTTGGTCGAGGTCCATAAACACGACGCAATCCTGTAGTCTTGACTACGGTAAAGTATACTTCGTCTTTTGATAGCAAGAGATGAGCAGAATAATTCTCAAGAGGCTCAGCACTGCCAAAAATTATCTGCAAAACAAGCATTTCATGTAAGAATATCGAAACATACTTTGACATCTAGTCCAGAAGACGTGATTACCTCAGCCATCTCTTCAACTGTCACAGTCTTATTCTTTTCCAGTAGCTCAGACCAAGCAAATTCAAGTAGTGATGGGTCCTGCATCATATCATCCAGTTCTTACATACAGACTGGAGAGAAAGTTATAATTTGGGATATCTGTTACCATTCAATTGTGAAACTTACCATGTTGTCCTGAGCTTTCTGAACAAAGGCTGTGATCTCTGCATGGTCAAAATTGGATATACCAGGAACAATATATGTCACTTGTTGCCGCTTGATGGAACTAGTGACACCATTCTTCAGTACAAAAAATCAAGATACAGTCAGACGGCATAAAATCTAAAACTTTCTAGCATTTAATAACAATGCAATAGGTCCAAACACCTAGCAACCTATTAAACATGCCGCATTATGCTGTTTCAACAAGAACCTGATCTAAAACCATCCAGTTCTTCTTGCCATCAGGTCTCTGAGCAACTGCTAACAATATTCTATCAGAATCTTTCTTGAATTCCAAAACCAAACCTTTTTCCAATGAACGGTTCAAAAGTCTATCTTCAATAAGCTCTTCGTTCAACAGTTCCACACTGTCAAACCAAAAAAAAAAAAAACAAATTAAGATAGTAGCTAAAGCAATGGGAAAGCTATGTGACACCAAATCTAGGCTTGTATGAAAATTTTACTTGTCTTTCTTTTCATAGCAAAACCAAAAGATGGAGGACAAAATAAAATAAACAGTCAATTTCAAATTGTTTATATCATTACTTTTTCCTCCAAATAACTTGTTTTGACAGTTATAAGTATTTGTATGTTATTTTTAAGATCACGTAGTTAGAGTTCCAACAAAAAAAAGTATCTAAAAAGCTTATTTTATTCTCTACGCAATAAGCCAAAATTTTGAATTGCAATTGTGGTCACGGTAATGTTACAAAGACATCCAAAATCCTTTGCTGCAAATTAAAACAATGACATAAGCCGTATTTTTAACAACTTATAAAAATAGCTTTTATGTCCCATCTAAAACCTAACTAGCAAACAAAACCTTATGGTTGAAGGTGTGTCTGATATCCAACACAATCCTAACACATGTAGATACATTAATCACTTCTATTTTCTTAAATTTACATGGGCGACTATGAGTTTTGTGTCTGCTGTCCGTCTATGTGTGATAGTGTGAGTACTCTGTAGCTTATAAATGCAGTGAGCGGTTAAACGGAACTTATATAAAACTTAAGGTTACCCTCATTCTCTCTTTATAAACAAGCACTTATATGATGAATAGATGTCAAATAAGTTAATCATTAAAAGAGCCTGCTTTGATTGGCTTATTTGAGCATATCCACTGGCATAAGCATTTGGAGAGTTTATTGAAAACAACTTATGATAATATAAACAAATTGTTTTCAACTTATTTTCACAAGACCTAGGATATAGCTTATGAAAACAAGTTACAGCTTAAATGAAAACAAAATTACTTTATTTAACTGTGTTATAAATACAGCTCTTTATAAGCAATTATCTGATATGATGAGTGCATGTATAATAAGTGCTTAACTAAGTTTTTTACTCTAACATGGCCATAATCCCTATCCAATTTCGACAAAGCATAGTCTAAAAACTAAATTGCACAGTTAAAACTTAGAAACTCTAAAATACAATTGAGCAGATGATTTCAAATCCCGAATCCTACACCACGCGTTTCTTGTAGAAAATTGAAATTGAATCTCTAGGGTATACTACTTAGTAGAGAAAGTTTTTACAAAGGGGAAGAAAAACGTACTTGGAAGATGAAGCATTAACGGATACGATTTTTTTGCGGCTTTTGCGTATGGATTTGAGCTCTTCCATGACGCTTTCGAAGAGGCTTTGGATGGAGCGTCTTTGGCAGCCATGACAGGAGGGGGTGGGAGGAGGGAAGCGGACGGCGGTGAGACGGCGGTAGGAAGGGAAAAAACGGGGGACGGAGGAGAGTGAAGGGGGAGAAGGGAGGAAGAGGGAGCGGGTGTTAACTGCTCGAATGGACATTGGTAAGAAAGAAGATTTTAGAGGATCATTGGAGCGGTGGCGGTGAGTGAGTAAGGGTAAGATAAAGAAGTTGATGATAATTTGGGGCGGGTTTGTCTCCTTGTGTGTGAGATTTTTTTTAAAAAAATTTGGTACAATGTGTGAAGGTTACTTCAAAACCACTTTAATTTAGAATAATTAAATCACCAATTTGATCAATATTATTTTCTAGTTATATCTTTTGGATTTGTTTTTTAAGCAAATTTATTGAAAGTTTGATGCAAAGGTGATCATTTAATGTCTTGAGATTAGATTGAGGTTTATGTGATATAGATTGACATATATGTCTCTTATAAGTTAAAATTGAATATTTAATTCGATATCATTTGAATCCTAATTTTATTTTACTTTGATATTGTTAGAAGATGATAGTACATAATTCAATGAACCTGAAAAGTATTATAAAGGGTAATAGGACGACTCAAGCATGTGAGACTTGGCAGATTATGGGTCGTATGATCTGACTCATCATTTCTAGGGCATGGGTCACTTAGCCGAAATTTGTATCCATCAAGAGACAATTGCATTAATGTGTGTCAAGCCACAAGCTCTTGAAAGGGCCGGTGTTTGTCAATTCTCTAAGGAAGAAACTGTTCATTCTAATTAGTGGGGAAAATTAGTCATTTTATTCCCATGATATAGTCAATCAATTGAGAAGGAATCGGCTATGCACTCAACATTTTGGCCCACGAGCTAAACTTATAAATATCTCAACTCTTACGGTTGGAAGGATATTCATTTTTTACAAATTCAGCCATACCTAAATCCCTATTGCCCTCCTCACGTAAGTAGTGTTTCTTTTATTGTATTTCTCGCAAGTACAATTGGCGCCCACTGTGAGACTTTGGTAAAACTGGCATAGGTCACAACTTCACTTAACACGCAATCTCCTTAGTCATGTCTCTCACCATGGTGATACGACAAGACATTATAACAGCTAGCAGCATCAGCAGCAACGACAACAATGTCTTAAAGGAGATGCAAGTTGCTATTAAGATATTTGTCGCTCCAACTAAGCCTTGCAGGATAACGTATTAACCCTCATAGAATGTTATTGTGATGATGACATGCCCAAAGATAAGTAGGTCTTTGATCATCATTCTCTCTTCGAGGAGATCAAAGACCTTGTACCATAAAACTTTAAACCGACATCACTATGGAAGTTTGATGAAATAAATGCCCCCTAAAAACATATCATTGTCATCAATACTCGGATGAAAATAATTGGCACTTCTTACTCCTTAAAATGCAAGATTTTATCCATCACTTTAAAGAGGTGACTCTCAGGTGGTTCATGAACCTCTTGCGTTTGTTGATGACAAGTTATCAAGACCTCTCGAGGAAAATGGTACATTCGTTTTCGACGAGTAAGCACCTGAAGGTTTCAACGACCAATCTATTCAATGTTTATCATGGGTACTCCGAGTCCCTGAGAGAATATTTTGCCTAGTTCAATAAGGTGGCTATAAAGGTAATATACATCCAAATCATGATGTGATCTTATGAGCATTCTAGAATGGTTTGAAGGTCGAACACTTTAAAGAGTCTCTCGCACAAAAGCTGCCATTTCCATGGGTGAGATTATGACTCAAGTTGAGTGTTATTTTAAATGGGCGAGAGCAATGCCAAAAAGAAAGCCATGGATGTCAAAATGTGGGTCGTTTGCGGTTAGATTCATCGCATACACGGCACAGGAGCCAATACATTTCTCCCATTGTGGATAGGGTGACTTTCAAACACAATGGGAGGCCCATGGATAACCTCACACTTCTTAACACTCGCCGAGAGCATATATGGCGCGAAGTTCTCCATACTCACAACATCACGACTCCATGGGATTCCAAGTCGAAGATCATGGAACCCGAGCACAATAGGTGGTCTAAACACCACAAGGTGAATGGTCATCATAATGGCGATTACCACAATCTCAAAAGGGATATTGAACGACTTCAATTGGCGTGAAGTTTTCCACACTCACAACTTCAGTTGCTCCAAGGAAATTGAAGTTTCTTACAGTGGTTGTTGATTAGTTGGCCAAGTGGATTGAGGTTGAATGCTTAGCAAAAGTCACAACCACCAATATTCAAAAGTTATTCAAAAAGAGTATAATAGCCTGGTACATGATTTCATGGTTTATGGTTACAAACAACGGAACCTAGTTCACAATTTTTTTTTTGAAAAAGTTCTTCCATGACTTAGGAGTCAAGCACCATTTCAGGTCAGTAGGGTACCCTCAAATTAACGGTGAAGCTGCTGCTGCTAACATATTCATACTAAAAGGAGTGCCAAAAAGACTTAAAGATTCAAAGAGAAACTGGACAGAAGAAATCTCATATGTCCTATAAACATGTCAGAACAAAAGCCATTCTACAACCAGGAGACCCCTTTCTAGGCTAACATACGAAACTAAAGTCCCATAAGAGTTGGTTAATTTCGTAGAAGTTGGACAATTTATCTAAAGAGCAATGCATCCTCTCAATAAAGAAAAAACTCAAAAGAAATCCCATAAGAGTTGGTTCCTAGATCCAAAAATATGTTTTGTTGCCCTCATCGATACCACCGTCCAACAAGCCACAGCAACCATATACAACAATGATAACGTGAAAACATATCATATATTCTAACCCGATTCACATGTTATTTAGTGTCTTTTTATCGTGCTTTCGTACTATTATGTCATATTTTGTTTACATTTCAGATACTTGTTGAGTATAAAGTGTCATCGCAAGAAAACAATGAAAATAGCAAGAAAAATGGAGTTTTTGGCAGAATCTACAGTTTTCTGGTGTATGGCGTTCGCCACCACCTCATGGCGTTTTCCATGCACCTCAACCACGTCATATCCAACTTAAGCCCATGGCGTTCTCCATGGACGCGCAGGATCAACAAAACGTGAAAACAAAATTTGGTTCATTCTTCCCCAATTCCCTGTATTTTCTTCATGACTTCTTCACGAATTTGAAGGCAGTTAACAACAGTGTACCTCTATATAAGATTAGTTTTCATAGGTTTTAGGCATCCACGTTTATACGTGGAAGCTCTGTCGGTTTAGTTTTAGGCAAATATTTACATTCAAAGTGATAATCTCTTACATTGAGAGGTTATCACATTATTAATCTTAAGTTATGTTATTGTACGCTTGGATCATAATCTTTCCGACATTATTGAAGTTTATTTGGTTTCCATCCGCTGTACTCAAAGTTTTCCGCAACTTCAATTCCAGTTTTTACAGGTTTCTTATATCATTGCTTTATATTTCCGTTTATCGCATTTTAATTTGTTTATCATGTTGTCCTTAAATTCAATTACCATGATTTATATGTTTAATTTTTCTGGTATGTGAGGATCGTCGTTCCGACCGAACTTGGTAATAAAATTAGAGTTAACTTTTCATAAATTTCTTTTCTGGCTTTAATTTTCAATTTTAATTCAAATGGTTTTACACGAGAGTGAAAAGAATAAAGGTTCGAGCCGATAGCGTGATAGTGTGATGATTGATCCGGATAGTGAAAATTGGGCATTGATCTTACAGCGAGAGCACTTTAGGTATCAATTAGGACTTATTTAGCTTTCAAGATACACTCTTTGATTGAAAAGGGCAACCGGGAGCAAAATATCATGGTCAAATAGTGTAGCTATAATCAATAGCGCGAAAGTGTGAGATAAGGTTTTTAAACTAGTGTTTTCTACGGAAAGCAATTTAACACTAAACTAACGCCAATAAATTACAAAGTCCCTAAGATGCACGGAATCCATATTTCGATCTCCCTTGTCTGATATATTTCTTAAATCTTATTTTTGTTTTAATTTTAGTTTTAGTTTCCCAAATCCAAAATTCATTAACCTTAGCTTTACACAGTATCAATAGATAATAATAGATTGATTATTACTCCATGTCGGTTCGATATCTTTTAAAACTATGCGATAGACTGTATACTTGTAGTTAGATAATCTGAATAATCTAATAGACTCATAAAGTCGCTATCAAGTTTTTGGCGTTATTTCTAGGGACTAATTTAGTCAATATTGTGATTCTATTGTTATGCAATATAGACTAAGGCAACAAATTTTCCCTCAAATCGCCGATTGTATGCCAAGCACTCGCTTAGAAGGTGAAAAGTTAGAGCAATTGATTGATGAAGTCGAGCGTTTTATTAATCTAAGACACCGAATCAAAGAATTCCGGATAAAATATAATCTTCCTGATCTAGATATCCCAAAACCAAAACTAGTTATGGTTGAAAATCAAAACCGTCCTCTTAAGAAATATGTTGCTCTATCACAAGATGAGCCACACAACAACATTACAGCTTGTGCCATCAATTGAAATGATTTTGAGTTAAAACCTCTGTTGTTGCAAGTCGTACAACATAATCAGTTATATGCTAGCCTTACGGACGACCCAAACCTTCATTTATCAGTCTTTGTGCAGTACACAGACACAATGAAAGCAAATGATGTTAATCCCGAAGCCATAAGACTACGTCTTTTTCCTTTTTCTTTAAGAGATAGAGCTAGAGCTTGGCTCCAGTCTTTACCATCCAACACTATCACTATGTGGGACAAGTTAAAGAAAGTTTTCTTAGCACGATGCTTTCCACCTAGCAAGACTGCTATGCTAAGAGACCAAATCAACAAATTTAGGCAGAAGGACGATGAATCTCTTTTTGAAGCTTGGGAGAGATACAAGGATATGTTGAGACTTTGCCCATATCATAGACTTAAACCATGGCTAATTATCCATAATTTCTATAATGGTTTACTATACAACATAAAACTAAACATAGATGTTGCAGCTGGCAGTGCTCTAATGGACAAATCTTATGAAGACGCATATCAAATCATTGAAAACATGGTACAAAACCACTTCCAATGGGGAGGTGGGCGAACTCCTACAAAGAAACCACCACTGAAGTGCGGAATGTATGAAGTTAATGGCATATACCACATCAATGCTAAAGTAGATGCACTTACTCAAAAGATTGAGAGTTTGACAGTAACTCCAGCAACTACGGTAGATGTTGTGACACCTAGCTACGAGCTATGTAGAACCCCTGGGCACAACACTCTTGAATGTCATTTACTAGATAGAATTCCAACCGACCAAATAAACTACGGCCAAGGAAACACATACTTAAACACATATAATTCTGGCTGGAAAAACCATCCTTGTTTTTTCTATAAGAGCAACAATGCTTTTTTTGCTCCAAACCCAACACCTGTTGTTCCTCTAGGTTATCAAAAAGGAGCCCCCGCTGCTCCTCAAGCACCTAGAAATTCAAATGTCGAACTAAAGTTAAAGAATATTATCACAGCTCAAGCCTAACAAAACAAAGAGTTTTCTAACCAACACCTTCATATGAGTGAGATAATGAAACAAATTTTGAGTAAGGTTAACACAATGGCTACTCATAACAAAATGTTAGAAACCCAAATTTCTCATGCGGCCTAACAACAAGCAGCAGCAGCAGCCTCAGCTGGAGTATTTTTCGGTCAACCACAACCTAACCTGGAAGATCATGCTAATGATATCACATTGCGAAGTGGGATTGAATTAGATGGGCCAGTAAATCCTAGAATTCAAAATCCACCCATGTATCAAAATTTTGGAAAAGAAGCTGAAAAGGTAACAAACAATGACCAATCAGAAAAACCAACTGAAAGTGGGTAGTAAGACAG
The DNA here is from genome assembly GCA_963859935.3 of Lathyrus sativus. NCBI lineage: Eukaryota > Viridiplantae > Streptophyta > Magnoliopsida > Fabales > Fabaceae > Lathyrus > Lathyrus sativus. The sequence goes on from OZ012741.1 coordinate 20,756,201, forward strand.
AAACAAAGAGGCATTACAGAAAGAAAAATTGAAGTGGGGTTGAATTTATTTTGTCACAATTCCTAAACGCGCCGGCTATAAACGATTCTTGTTGTCTCCTAGACATCATCGACGAATATGAGAGAAATGGAGATAGAACCACCTAAGTATATTGAAGTACTAAAGATTTCAGCGCATCCTATGTTTGAAGATGATGAATGGCGAAAGCCATATGCGGACGACAATCTAAGTGAATGTCTTGCACTTACTCCAGATCATATACCTTTCCCAAAGAAAACTTTTTATAAAACTTAAAACACTACCCAAAAATCTCAGATATGAATTCCTAGATGAAAAGCTCGAACGCCCAGCGATAGTCAATGCAGACTTAGAACATTTAGAAACTGAGAAATTATTATATTTCTTAAGGAAATACCCTACGCTATAGGCTATAACATCTACGAACTAAAAGGAATTAGTCTCTCTTTATTCATGCATCACATTATGCTATATGAGGACTCTAAAACCTCTAGAGAACACCAGAGGAAATTAACCTCATAATGAGCGACGTAGTCAAAGTACAAAAGCTATTAGAAGCGGGAATCATATACCTAATATCATATAGTAACTAGGTTAGCCCAGTACATGTCGTGCCCATGAAATGGGGTGTTACAGTTGTCAAAAATGAGAAAGACGAAGTTGTAGCAAAATATATTGAAACTGGATGAATGATGTGCATTGACTATAGAAAACTAAATAAAGCCACTCGCTAAAATCATTTTCCCTTACATTTTATCGACCAAATGATCAAGCGATTGGCCAAATATTCTTATTTCTGTTACTTATACGGTTACTCAGGATTCTTCAAAATTCCTATTCATCCTGATGACCAAGAAAATACTACCTTCACATGTCATTATGGCATGTACGCCTACGGTCGAATGTCATTCGGGCTATGTAACGCTCCTACAACATTTCAAAGATGCATGATGACTATCTTCACAAATTTTCTGAATGACATCATGGATGTATTTAGGATGACTTTTCAGTTTGCAGACAAAGTTTTTAAGGATGTCTCGCGAACCTAAAAACGGTACTTGAAAGATGTGTAAAAGTTAATCTTGTACTCAATTGGGAAAAATGTCATTTCATGGTCCGAAGAGGAATCGTACTTGGACACATAGTATCAGGCAAAGGGATTGAAGTAGATAAAGCTAAGATAGAAGTTATTGAAAATCTTAAACCTCCGAAAACCCTTAGAGAAATACGTAGTTTCTTAGGTCACGCCGGTTTTTACTGACGATTCATTAAAGATTTCTCTAAAATATCCAAACCACTAATTGGCCTATTAATGAAAGACGTTAAATTCATCTTTGATGAAAAATGCTTAGAGGTGTTCCAGCTATTAAAACATGCTTTGATTTCTGTACCTATTATGCAGCCACCTAATCAGAGCAGGCCCTTTGAGATAATGTGTGACGCTAATGACTATGTCATAGGCGTAGTCTTAGGACAATGAAAAGACAAGAAGCTTCATGTGATTTACTATGCAAGCAGAATCTTAGGAAAAACACAAATGAACTATGTAGGACATAAAATGGACTCCTAGTTGTCATGTTCATATTAGCTAAATTTCGCTCTTACTTGGTATGAGCTAAAATAATTGTCTATACTAACCACGTCGTTATTAGGTACTTGTTAAGTAAAAAAGGACACCAAACCGAGACTCTTGAGATGGATCTTGCTACTGCAAGAATTCGATTTCGAGATGAAAAATAAAAAGGACACTAAAAATGTTATAGTCGATCACCTCTCTAGACTCGAGAATATAAAAGCCAAACAAGTGCCCATCAATGATGATTTCCCTTATGACCGACTTTTAGCCTAGTTGGAAAATAACTTAACTGACACAACTGAATATTCTCAAATTAACCCTGACATTGAAAATAAAGAAGTCGTGGAAACAGTCTTTACTAAACCCGTAGTGCCTTGGTACGCTGACTTTGTCAACTACCTAACAGCCATAGTGCTTCCACCCGAATTAACTTACCAACAGAAGAACAAGTTTTTCCATGATTTAAAATATTATTATTGGGATGGTCCCATTATTTTCAAGAGAGACGATGATGGTATCTTTTGTCGTTGTGTCCTCGAATAGGAGGTAGACAACATTGTATCTCACTATCATGTTGCACACTATGGAGGGCATGCAGGCACGTCAAAGACCTGCGCAAGAATCTTACAATCCAACCTCTTTTGGCCTAACTTACAGAAAAATATCCACACTGTGGTTATCAATTAGACCAGTGCCAATGCACTAGAAACATCTCTAGACGCGATGAGATGCCTCAAAAAGGTATCTTTGAAGTAAAAGTTTTTGATGTGTTGGGTATTGACTTTATGGGACCTTTCCCATCTTTTTTTGGTAACAAATACATACTTGTTGTTGTTTTGATTACGTATCAAAATACATATAGGTTATAGTCTTTCCTACAAACGATGCAAGAGTCATGATTAAACTTTTTAAGAATATTATTTTTCCTAGGTTTGGTGTGCCGAGACTCGTCATTAGTGACAGCGGTTCCCATTTCGTTTCAAATATCTTTGAAATATTGTTACTCAAATAAGAAGTCTGAAACCGAATATAAACACCCAACCACCCACAAATAAATGGGCAAGTTGAGATTTCAAATAGAGAAATTTAGAAAATATTAGAGAAAATTGTTGCAACTTCTAGAAAAGATTGGTCTTCTAAACTTAATGAGGCTTTATGGTAGGCATGGAAAGAAAACTCGGGCCGGAAATTAACGGGGGAAACCCGATTTGATTAGGAGCGAGTGCGGGGGAAATCCGATTTGTAATTGCGGGTGTGGGGGCGGGGGGATGCTACTACCCACCCTGCACTCACCTCGCCCTGCTCGGTCTTATGGTGCTTACTTTAATACCTATATTCACTACGCCAGAACTGATATTTAGCAGCGCATACAAAGACAGCGCTTTTAGAAAAAGCACTGCTAAAGAGGAATTAAAAAAAAAAGAAAAAAATTGATAACCAAAGACAGCGCTTTTTCAAAAAGCGCTGCTAAATGGGGGTCCTAAGACAACGCTTCTAAAAAGCGCTGCTAAAAGGGGGGTCTAAGACAGCCCAAAGATAGTGCTTTTTAAAAAGCGCTGCTAAAGGGGGTCCTTAGACAGCGCTTCCAAAAAGCGCTGCTAAATGGGGGGTCTAAGACAGTCCAAAGACAGCGCTTTTCTAAAGCGCTGCTGTAGGTCTAGCCTACGAGAGCGCTTTTCCATAAAGCGCTGCTATATGGGGTACATAAGAAGATCTTTGAGAGCGCTTTTTAAAGCGCTGCTAAAGCCATTAAAAAGCGCTGCTATAGGTTTAGTTAGAATTAATTTAAAATACCCACCAGAATTTTTATGAGAAACAGAACAGTCATTACGTATTTCTTTCTTTCTTTTTCTCTGGCGAACAAAGAACGTTGCCCTATAAACCCACCGTTGTCGTCCAACCGTCGCCCTCCTCTGTTGCATTTCGCCGCCGTTCACCGTCCCTCTGCTCGTCTGCATTGCATTTCCGCCATTGTTACGGTATTTGAAGTTTTACTCTAGTTTTCTTTTTTACGTATATTTTCACCATTGTTGCTGTAATCTTTAAGTAGAACTGAATATGTTTTTATTATTTGAATGCAATCAAGTTAAGTAGAACTTAATATGTTTTCATCATTGTTGTTGTAATCTTTAAGTAGAACAGAGAGTTTTTATTTGAGAGTTTATATATGAGAGTTTATATTCGAGAGTTTATATTTGAGAGTTTATAACCAGAATCAAGTTAAGTATTTGAACTGAATATGTTTTCTACAAGAGTTTATATTTTTTAAGAGAGTTTATATTTTGTATGTTTTAAGAGAGTTTATAAGAGAGTTTATAAGAGAGTTTTGTTTGTGATAACTGTTTGGTCATGAAAATGCAATGTTTCGTTGTTTGTTTATGTATGGTGTCCTCAAAGTTTTATTAGAGTGAGTGAGCAATATTAATTAATAGTTGTTAATGATAATAATTTATGGATAACAATCATAGAGTAAAGTTAGAGTAGAGTGTGTGTAAGGACCAGTTTCTTTAATAATTTATGGATAACAATCATAGAGTAGAGTGTGTGTATGGCCAACATGAATATGGTTTTATATGTTTAGTTAGGATTTCTCAATGTTTAGTAAGGGTGTCATTTTGGTTTAAGGATTATCTAGTATTTTTAATATGATTTGTTTTGGTGGATTATCTAGTATTTTTGTCTTGGTTAATTATTAATATGATTTTAATAAAATTTATATTTTGTCTGCTATAGGGGTTACCTGTGAAGAGCAAAGTTGTGATCGTTTCCAAGCATCCTATTGCGTAGAATTCTTAGAAGTTAGTGATTTCCTTACAGGTATTCCCTGTTTTGTTTAACTTTTATAGTTTAGTGTAGATTACTCAATTAGTATGGATAAAAAATGGATGTCTGGTAATCGATTGTCAAAAGAGTACGAGAATGAGGTATCGAAGTTCGTTAAGTTTGCTGTTGAACACGCCAAAGACCCCAGTAGGATCACATGTCCTTGCTTAGAATGCTGTTATGGGCGTCGAGTTGACGCTGTTCAGTTGGAATCTCATTTAATGAGACATGGAATTGATCGAAGTTACACATGTTGGACATTACATGGTGAGATAGGTAACGAGAATGTTGAACCCCGGAATAATACGACATGTGCTTCAAAGGACAATGGTAGGGATACATATGATTGTGATCGAGTCGAAGAGATTGCAGAAGCACTTGAAGAAGATCTTCAAGATTGTCCCAAGATGTTTGAGAGGTTGGTAAGCGATGTAGAGAAACCGTTGTATAAAGGTTGCACTACTCTCACAAGATTGTCTGCAGTATTAAAGTTGTACAATTTAAAGGCGGGTAATGGATGGTCGGATAAAAGTTTCACAGAGTTGTTAGCCCTACTTCAAGAGATGCTTCCGGAGGATAATGTTCTTCCCAATCGAACCTATGAAGCTAAAAAAATGTTATGCTCTATTGGCATGAGCTATGATAAGATACATGTTTGTCCAAATGATTGCATTTTGTTTCGAAATGAATATGCATCATTAAACGAGTGTCCTAAATGCGGTGTATCTCGGTATAAGAAAAAATTGTCACCAGCAAAAGTATTATGGTATTTTCCTATAATTCTGAGATTCAGACGCATGTTTCGTAGTGAAACAGATGCAAAACACCTGACTTGGCATGCAGATGATAGAATTGTAGATGGGAAGTATTGACATCCGGCAGATTCACCACAGTGGATAAAAATTGATAATGATTATCCTGATTTTGGAGAAGAAGCTAGAAACTTTCGCTTGGCATTATCGACTGATGGAATGAATCCGCATGGTCTGCAGAGTATCTCACATTCCACCTGGCTTGTAATTATTATGATTTATAACCTACCTCCATGGCTATGTATGAAGCGTAAGTACATGATGTTATCTATGTTAATTTCTGGCCCTAAACAACCAGGGAATCACATAGACGTATACCTGACACCTCTAATCGAAGACTTAAAGAGTTTGTGGGAGAACAGTGTGGAGGTTTATGATGGATATAGGAAAGAAAGTTTCAATTTGAGGGCGATGTTGTTTGGCACAATTAATGATTTCCCAGCATACGGAATTCTATCGGGGTATAGCATTAAAGGTCAATGTGCGTGTCCTATCTGTGAAGAAAACACAGATTGGTGTCATACCCCAAATTTGTCCTACCTGAATAAATTTCACTTGTACATCCACCCACTAACAAATGTTCAAAACAAATTCCAGAAAATATGTCTTATGCTTATGATGTAAATTCGGTGTGTTTTCGAGGTCAATAATTAAAACTTATTTGGTAGGTGTGCATGTGGATCTGATTAGGATTTTTTACATCAATTCAAATTAGTTACATTGGTTCGGTTTGTAAAGGTGGGATGAGTTGATTCTTTCATGATTAAGAAAATTATTCTTGTCCTGCTCTTCTGGTTTCAATACAAGGTGTGGTCGAAGATCTTTGAAGAGGAGTTTTGGGTTCAATGTGTTTCAATTGGATAATGTTAACAAAATTAATTTGAGAAGTTAATTTATCCTTTCTTTTAATATTCTTATTATTATCATTTGACCATTAGTTATTGTCAAACCATATTCAAGATCCCAAATCCACATCATAAGTTCTTTTTCTTCCTTGTTAATCATTAGGAAAAAGGAAATGATTCTACAAAAGAAAAAAAAACTTTGTTCACAAGAGCCCAATACCATTGTGTTATCTTATTGAATCTCACCCACCTACACAAAAAAAAACGGAAGGGAAAAGGACTTGCAAGCTGGACCTTTTTTACAAAAGAGGTTTTTGGGTTCCTTAATGGCACCCTGCATAATTTAAAGGTTTCTATACAAAGGACAGAAAAATGTCAATCCATTTTCACCCTGCAGCAAAAGCTTTGTACGATTTCTTCACACCAAGCCACAAACTTAATACAAAAGTAATAGAAAAATAAGAAGGTCATTTGGTTGGAAACCGACAGATGGTCTTTGAAGACCCCACAAGTTGGAACAGGCAAGGAAAATTGTGAAGCTATTACAAAAGGTTCATCATTCAAATAATTAATTAAAAAGAAAACACAGAGGACTCAATGAATATTCCAAGCAAATCTGGCGAACAAAATCACAAAGGCAGCTTCCATATTCATTATCTCGCAAGATGGAATGGGGAATTTTCAAACGGTGCAAGAAATAATCGTTGCGATGCCACTCACTCTCGGCAGAGTGTCATCTGCACATCTTTGAGAACCTTCTGTCAGCCCATACGCGCTCTCAAAATCAAGAACTTCATGACTCTTGCTGGTTCTGTGGGTGGCTGGATATGCTATGCTCGCGTTGCGGTAAACGACATCTGAGAGTTTTTACACCGAAGGGAGCATGAACCCCGTCTTCATCATATATTGTTACACTGCCATATCAATGAGGTTTACAGCTCCACAGGCGAAAGAAATTGTCACAACCTGTTATGTATGCTTGCGATATTCTATGACAGATAACAAAAGTCACACAGTTGGAAGGTACGAAAAGATCGCATGAGATATGATAATTCGCAATTGTTTCCTTACCACTTCACTTACCACCATCGTGTTGGCATCAAAGCGGAGACAATCGGCCCGTTGCCAATTCTTCTAAAATCGGTGTGTAAAAATAACAGCAGACGGACAGGAAAGTTGACAAGATTATTGCAGCGCATTAACACAATAGTGGCTCCCAAAAGCCCACTCACAGCAGGAGAGAAAGTTGCAGCAGCACTGGAACGGTTGTTTCGGCAATGGTGTGAGACACATGATTCCTGCAAGCAAAATAATGAAGAGAACATGCTTCTGACAAGGCCCATTTTCTGCATAATTAAAAAATAAAAGAAAGAGACATAAAATGTATTGGTGGGACGACAGGACATGACGGTAAACCGACAAACCGGCAACACCTTTCTGTTGTCCTAGTACGTACTGTACGTGCAACAACTTTATTCACGCAAGCCCCTCCAACTTCTCTCGTTTGCAACCTCGCGACCTGCAGTGAAAAAAACCAAACAGCTCGTCCCTTTTGTGTAAAATGCAACATCAGTATTAGGGGGTAGCTCAAAGTCCATCTCACCGTTGAGGGAATCGTACACGCAGCTAGATTGTCTTGATGATAATATGAGCCTGTATCAAAATCAAAACTTCAACCATAATATCCCACAGCTCATCCAAAACAAACAACATGACAATACCTGCTATCAACAGCCATACCACCTGCCATAGCCCACTGCACCGCACCATTACGTTACAAGGAGAACTTGCAGCAAGAAATTCTTACAATTCACACCACCAAAAATCGTGCATCCAGCGATTCCACCAAGAAATTCATAACGCAACGGTCAACCCGCACGGCAAACCGGCATACTCTGTCAAAGTCCCACCAGTACTTGTATGATCACTACGCAGCACACGCATAACAGTTGCAGAACCGCGGCACCGTTACCTTGTACATATATCCATACACATCTGCAAAAGAGAGAAAGAAAAGAGACAACCAAAAAATTGATGATGATGGTAGCACTTCCTTTATGCACTGATCCACTTATTCCATAATTCACTGTGTTGAAAGTCATAACCTGCACCATAACATTGAAATGGAAAAAGGAGTCAATTCATAAGCTACATATTATAACCTTCCAAACGGTATCGTCATGTGGTAACAGTACATAATTCTACGTTTACCACGCAACAAATTGAGCCAGCAATTTTTATTTCAAAAGGAAAATAAGGTCTCGTGTTACAGCGCGTTTCAGACTGCTCCCAGACTAGCAAGCCATGAGCCAACCTGCCATTGAATCCCATGACTGGTAGAGAAACAACAACAGTACTGATATGAAGATGAATATATTCGTTATGACTGGGATCTCCAAACCGCAAAAGATCTGCGCATCACACACTACCCCAACTACCGAACCACACGTAATTCATGTCCAAACTGTGCACAACGGGTACCGCCTGCAGTTCACGAAATAAATAGAAATGATAAATATTGGTGAGAGCTCAGGCCACATAACCAAGTAATAATTGACAACCATATCAAGTGTTTAACAGAGTGATAAACCAAAGCATCAGACCAGGGAGAATTACATAAGTCATGTGACTGTGGTGGAATTCTGACTTGATGTTGCTGCTCGTCAACATGGCTGCTGCGTGTTTCGACAATTTCGTCAATTATTCGAGAGGAAAAGGCGAGGAAAGCTGCAGACTGATCCGACTCAGGATCCGTGTGGAAATTATGATGTTCAGAGTTCTTTGTCGATGCAGTTAAGAAACATAAGGAGAAGCTTCTGCGAGAATGTCATATCAAGCCGTTGTCATGCCAAGTATCCATGAATGCTCACATGAAAAGAATATGAAAGACAGTCAGTGAAATTTTTCAAGTAATCTACAAAGAAAATCGGTTGTGCCAACCATTACCGAATGTAAGGTACGAGCTTATAAACAAAGCTTTAACTAGTGTGAGTTGAACTATGCCAATTGTCTACGGTGGTGATGATGCTACCAAAATTGGTCCATATGCCCAAAGTGATGAACTTGCACAATAATGTTCAATTATAAACCTGCTAAAGTGGCAGCTTTCATGAGTGGAAAAACGGTTTTCGCAGGATGAGATTTGCACTTCAATGGACCACGCACCAAGAATGTCGTATATACAACACAACGCACCAAAAGTGCATCAGATAATGATCACGCGACTGTGGTTTGCCTCCAGACCGTATCATCTGTTAACTCGCAAGACCTACAACAACAGAAAAACATCAACCCTACTCCCGATTGGAAATGGACTTTGCAAATCCTTGTTTGCAATTCAGAACTGAAACAAATAAATAGAAAAATAACAGCAGCACTCACTATGATTTGTATCAGCTCCAGGCAATGGATCCAGAGCCGCTGTTGGTGAAGATTTGGTTACTATGACTAATTGTCGCTTTCAAGCTAGAAACCTCATCACTAAAGATGGTGCGGATGGAATCGGGAAGATGAAACGCTCCGTAAATGCTACACTCTTGAATGTTGCATCATCTGCTGGTAGTGTGAATGATAGTTTCAAGCAGTTATGGAGGTTTCTGATTTAGAGTCAACTGCAACATCCAATATTAAGAAGCCGAAGATTGAGATTCTCTGGACTCAACAACACAGACTGGGCAACCGAGTGGGGCTGAATGGCAAGAAGAGTTATATCAAAAGATCCAAGTCATGAAAGAGGGCCGCTTGCCAGAGCTAACTGAGGTGTATCAGAAGATCGCAACGAAATTTCAATAGCATAAATCTCTTCCTCAACAACCAAAGCCAGATCAGCTTGAAAGGCTTAAGGTATTTAAAGTGATGTTGGAGCGTCTTGTGACATTCCTCCAAATTTCCAAGAACAACGCCAACCGCCAGAACTAAAACCAACGCAACACCAATGTCACGACATGTCCTGCGCAAGTGAAACGGTGTCATGATGCAAAACCGCAACACAGAAACTGTTGCTATCCGCCTCCCTGCACAAGAAAAGCCAAAGAAAACAATTACGCCATGACCAATCTACAACATAATGGAATCATTCGATGAAGAGGGATGAGATGAAGTTTGATTTATATTACCTGCTAAAAGATGTCAGCAAAGCAAGAACATTGAAATAAAATACATGAGTTGATACTTGCCACCTCTCAAAATCGTATTCCTGCAAATGTAGTTACAAATTAATTACCACAATAAAAAGCAGAAAGAGGGAGTTACCGCAGTGAAAATCAATTGAAGTTTTTTACCTCACTACAGACAAAAGAGGAGGCAAAATCTCAGAGACTCTCCCCATATAAAACCATGAGAGAGGGTTGCATCAAAAAGAAAACCCTAGGGGTCGCCACCTTCTCAAGACTTCTCCTCTTTCTCGTAAAATCTCACCTTCATCAGCTTTCGACAACAAACCCAATAACCCTTCTTTTCGAATTTAACAGAGTGACATAGCAACAGAAACTGGATATTCTCAAATCTCCTACAACCGTTCACCTTCACCTTTCATCCTCATCTGAAGTCCCTTTGTCGCCGCTCCAACTAACCCTCACGAACCTTTCTTCTATTTCCGGCCACACCTCAACATCAACCTGCAAAAACCCCTTTATCAAATCACTTCACTCGAAAACAGAAGGCACCTTTTCTTTCGAACCACCGTCAACAAAGCCCCAACGTCTTCTTCTTGGAAACCAATCTTCAATTCATCAAACCCAACAACATTCCACAAACCCACATCACCATTAACACATCTCTCCGACTTTCAACCGAAACCTTTTTCTCTACTCAACTGCAAGCCTTCTCCATCACCCTTCAACCCAAATTTATGACCCATTCCCCCACAATCCAAAAACGAGATGAAAACAATAAGACGGAGAGGATGATACCATACCACAAACCAATCAAAGTCAAAACAGATTTACGAACCTGAAGCAGAACGGAAGGCTCGAAGCCGATTTGAGTTTGAAAGCAAGACGAGGGGACAAGAGGGATAAAGGTGGTCGTGGTTCTGTTTTCTCTGTTTTCATTTGCGTTTTGTTGAGTAACGCGGTGACGAAGAAGTGTTTTCTTCTGAGCGTGTCGTTTTTTGGATCAACCTGCTTTTGCTGAAAACTGATGAATGTGTCGTCGCTGTCTCGTTTCCGTTTTCTTATGTTTGTTCCATTTTCGTTTGCCATGAAAGTAGAGGATTTGGACCGTGCCTCGTATAGACTGAGGGGTTTGACCATCGTTTAATTCTTTTTTTTATATATATCATTTATTTTGTTTTATTTTTCAAACCAGTCGGGGTGAAGAGATGATGGGTCGTCGGGCCCATATGATTCTCATAAATCTTAAATTTATTTTTATTTTTTAAAATTAATGGAATTAACCCTCCATATTTCTTTTTGTTTAGGATTTTGAAATTGTTGTAGCCAAATTTTTATCAAGTTCTCTTTTATATTTAATATCATGATATTTTCATTTGAGATTTCTTTTGTAAATAATGTTGGATAATTTTCGGTTACTCTTTTGTTTTCAATTTTATTTTAGTGGTCGATGACGAAGTTTCCGCCGTTTAGCCGTCAAAATATTAACGTGAAACAAAGGATCCGAGACCACCTTCTTTCTCCGATTTTATTTCGATTTTTGGATCGATGAAGTCTTTTATTCGTAAGCGTCGCGTATCGAAGTTGATAACCTTCTCGATTTCAAATCTATGGTGAATAACCATTGGGGTCATTTTCCGTACTTTGGGATCGTGATAGGCTACCTTTGATTAATCGGCATTATGTTTGCGATTAAGACGAGATCCTATTTCTTCGTGTCCTGATTCGATTCAATAAATTGACCATTAAATTTAATTTCCGTCAAATATTATTGTGGATACTATTGTTATATTATTTTACTATTTTATTGTCATATTATTTATTCATATTATTATTATCATATCATATTTGTTCATATTTATTCACCCATATTCGAAAATACCTAATAAATTATCGAAACTCCTAAAAACCAAATTGGTGGACTGTTGGATCTTTGGTCATTTGCAGGTATCCTAACTTTGAGTCAGGCCTGACTTTTCTCAAGGCGTAGTTTAGGACACGATGCACACACACGGCTTTCTCTTGGGCTACCTTACAATGAGACCCCTTTATTTCGTGCAATCCCGTGTAACTTACATGTATCCCTCTCCCATTTCGATGTATGTTTCGCATTTCTTTGATTATTATTTTATCTCCTAGGAGCACCCATAGGGACTAGAGCGGATTCAAACTATTTTCAAACTAATTCTCGATTCATCATCGAGCCACTTTCAAACAACCTGTAAGTCGAGTGCTCATACGCATTCGCCATCAACCTATTACAACTCGATCCTTGATGCGTAAGTCAAGTCGGTCTCTTTTTTCAAACCATTTCATTTCCAACACGCTTTGCACGCGATAACGAGTCAAACCCTTGATCCAACGTCAAGCAGATTTTCGAAATAAACCATCAACCAATTAACAATTATTTAATTCTTTTCAAGGTGTAAAGATTAGGTTCAAGTCTTCGATCTTGCTTTCAGTTGTTTACATGCGAGTTGTCTTATTCGGGTGTGAACAATTGACGCCTCTAAATAACATTAACAACTCGACTATTTCCAACTCAAACAGCTTTCCTTTCACGATGAAAAAGAGAGTGTTCCAAGTCTTTGGTCCGCTCTCCCGATTATTTGGAGTTTGAGAAGTCTTTCTTAAGCTTCAATTAATCGTCATCATTTCAACCTCATCCTTTCAAACACAACTTCTCTTACGATGAAAAGAGAGTGTTCCAAGTCTTTGGTTCGCCCTCCCGATTATTTTAGTCCGAGAAATCTTTCTTAAGCTAAAGTAATTGTCATCAGTTCAAACACCATTCAAACATAACATTATTCTTCAAGATGAAAAAGAGAGTGTTCCAAGTATTTGGTTCACTCTCCCGATTACTTGGGTACGAGAAGTCTTTCTTAAGCTTCGAGTAATCGTCATCCGTACCCATTTCAAACCAAATCCAGTTTCTTTCGTGGTCGTTATCACGAACTACGACCGCTCTGATTCTTCATTCACTCTTGAATGTAAGATACGTAGGCACAAGATTGCGATGATCTTGGCGAGCACAATCCCCTCCATCTTCCATTTCCCCCATCCTTTCTCGTAGTCGAACTACGACGCTCTGATTTCTCATTCTCGTCCGAATGAGCATACGTAGGCACAAGGGCCCCAATCCTTGGCGAGCACCCTATCCTCTAACCATCCCCTTTCCCCTAGTGTCTTTATCCCCGTATAATATCCTTTAGCATTTAGTAGCGAGAAGAGAAGAATTAAGTTTAGCTAACATCCATTAACTTGAATTAAGAGGTTCCCGTCGAGTACGACGGACGTGAGGGGTGCTAATACCTTCCCCTCGCGTAACCGACTCCCGAACCCAGGAACATATGGTTGCGTTGACCGTGTTCCTTCCGCATTTATGAGGTTTTCTCGATATTTTCCTCTCACGTTTATTCGGGAAAAATAAAGTTCGGTGGCGACTCTGTCAAACCGCATTTCCGCGCCTTTCGCGCGAGGGTCGTATGTTCGAAGCGAATTTTCGAGGTGCGACAATTGGACGCGGTTGGAATTTGGTCAGAAGAATGTCTTTCTTGGTCATCGTAGATTCTTAAATTCTAGTCATCACTACCGTGGGTGGAGAAAAGCATTCAATGGAAATTCAGAATAACGTAAAGCTCCACCTACATTGACCGGCGAACAAATTTTTGAAAAGGTGAAAGATGTGAGTACTAAGTTTGGCAAGCCTTTTGCTCATACGCTTGTCACGCGTGGGTGGAAGAAGAGGTTCATTTTGTTTGAGTTGTCGTATTGGAAGTCGTTGTATGTAAGACATTTTCTTGATGTTATGCATATTGAAAAAAATGTATTTGAAAGTGTTATTGGTACGTTACTCAATATACAAGGAAAGTCTAAGGATGACCTTAAAGCAAGAAAGGACTTGGTAGCAATGGGAATAAGAAATGAATTAGGACCCTTGAAGAAAGGAAATCGCACATATCTACCACCTGCTGCTTATACTTTATCTAGAAAGGAGAAAAAGATATTGTGTAAGTTTTTTAGTGAAGTTAAAGTTCCAGAAGGATACTCTTCAGATATTAGAAGACTTGTTTCTATGAAAGACCTCAAGTTAAAGAGTTTAAAGACACATGATTGACATGTTATAATGGAACACTTTCTACCAATAGGTATATGATCTATTTTGCCAGAAAAAGTGAGAGGCACAATAACTAAATTGTGTTTTTTCTTTAGGTCAATTTGTAGTAAGGTGATAGATCCTGCGATCTTACCAACATTGCAAAGAGAAATAGTTATTACTTTGTGCGAGCTTGAAATGTATTTTCCTCCATCATTTTTTGACATAATGGTACATCTAGTTGTTCATCTTGTGAAAGAGACACAACTGTGTGGACCTGCCTATATGAGATGAATGTACCCTGCAGAAAAAACCAAAGTCGATACATTGTTGAAGAAGCTATTGAGTTTTGTACTGAATATTTGTCCAACGTTCAATCCATTGGCCTCCTAAAATCTCATGTTGTTGAAAAAATAGTAGGTAAACAGTTAATTGGAAATAAAGTTGTGATAGTTTCAAGGGATGAACGGGAGCAAGTGCATTTGTATGTTCTGCACAATGACATTGAGGTTGAGCCGTATGTTGAAATGCACAAGGAAGTTCTCCGAGGTTTAAATCTGAATAGAAATGAAAATTGGATAGTAAATGAGCACAATCGAAGTTTTATAACATGGTTCAAGGAGCATATTTTTTCAAAGTTTTATTCTGATCCCGCATCAATAACAGAAAGGTTGAGATGTTTAGCATATGGTCCAAGTTTGCATGTGTTTTCTTATAGCGCATACGCAATTAATGGATACACATTTTATACCAAGGAACAAGATGATAAAAGTACAATGCAAAATAGTGGTGTCACCGTACTTGCCGAAACAATGCATATTTCCTCGTATTATGGGGTTATCGAGCGCATTTGGGTGTTTGATTATGAGAAGTTTCAGATTCCTATCTTTGGATGCAAGTGGGTTGAAAATAATAGTGGCATGCGAATGGATAAATCAGGTTTTTTGAAAGTGGATCTTAATAAGGTGGGGTACAAAGATGAGCATTTTATTCTAGCCACGCAAGCTAAACAAGTGTTCTATGTCACTGATCCGACAAGTACGAAATGGTCTATAGTTCTTTTTTCTAACAAAGTAATCGATGATAACATTGGAGAAAAGGGGGATGTTGATGTTGAGAATGAATCTTATATTATAGATGATCCAGATGAGAATATTAGAGCGGACGAATCATATATTAGAAATGATCATAACGAGGGAATTTAGATCAATCCATCTGTCCGTGTTGTTAAGAGACAAGTAAACCCCGTTAAAACGAAAAAAAGAAAGAGATGTTAAAGGTACTTGTAACATATTATTTCTTATTTATACCATGTTTTTCTTATTTACACATTTCTTATGTATATATTTGTTATTTACATATTTGCATGTCATTCATTTGATACTTTGGTTTTTCTGAATTACAGGTATATATATTATGGCCAGCAACGAGGAAACATCACATGATGGAAAACAAACAACAAAAGACGTGGAAGGCGATATTAAAAAAGGCATAACAATTATGAAAAAAATCATCCGTGCGAGAGATAAAGGAGTAAAATATGATGTCCATTGGAATGAAAGAGATCAGTTAGTTGAGCCTAACGGTGCGTTGCTAACAAGTTACATCGAAGCACTTGTACGTTCGCAAGTTCCGATTACTTGCGATAATTGGAGAATTGTTTCATTACAACCGGCTAAAGATAAGATTTGGACCGAGATTCAGGTATGATATTTGATTATTTTTAATTATGTTGACAGTTACATCTTTAAATTAATTATACTAACATGTTATATGTATGTGTGTTTGTTTGCAGAGATCTTTTAATATTGAAGATCGTAGGAGAAAATATTGTATTCAATTGGCCAGAAAACGCTTGAGGGGATTTAGAGCGTTTTTAACAAACAAGTTTCTAAAGGATTCTGAAGGAAACTTTGTTGACTCGGAGCGTCCAATGAAGTACGCGGATTTGATTTCGGAGGAAGAATGGGAGACGTTTGTTGCAAAGCGAAGAACAAAAGAATTTGAAGTAAGTACAACTTATCATGAACTATGTATAGTATATATACTTCTTTCACAAGAGTTCTGATAAACTTGTTTTTTCAGGTTGTTAGTGGCATAAATCGTCAACGGGCATCAAATCTCGCATATCCATACAGAAAGGGCCGTTTGGGATATGCACGATTAGAACAAAAAATAGTAAGTACATATAAATGCTTTAATATGATATATTTACAAAAAATAGTAAGTATATATAATAGGATATAATGCTTTATTATCCGTCTTAATGCATAGTTGGAAGAGGAGAAGAGTGATGCGACATCTCTTCCGGACCATGTTGTATGGAAGGCTGCCCGTGTGGGACAAGATGGAGTCGTTCAGGAAGAAGTTCAACAAGTCTTTGAACAATGTGTAAGTACAACATTATCTTTGTCAGTAACTGATCAAAAGTGTATAATATATTTATATATGTTTTTATCTATATTTCAGGAGACTCTATCCCAGACCATAACTCCCGCTGAGGATGATGATTGCAGGAGCTTACTGAGCCGGGTGCTGAATATTCCTGAGTATTCTGGGCGTGTGAGGGGTACGGGATTTGGTGTCACTCCATCCAAACTGTATAAGCAGCCAAAGAAAAAAAATCCAACCAATAAAGAAGTGATGGATACTTTGGAGAAATTGAAAGCGCAGATCCGTGAATTATAGAAGGATAAGGAGAGATACATGTCGGAAAGACGCGCTCCAGAGGGTAAAGCTACTAGTGACAAAGATAGTATCGGTTGTCCGCAGAAGCTTCCAGAGGTAATTTTATATATTACATTGAAATTAATTTAGCACAGTTTACTTAATTGACATACTAACTGATCATTATTTGTTTAGGGCATTTCACTTTGCCGGCTATATTTATCGTCACCTACTCATCGAATGGTTGGCAAGGGAAAGGTGCATAACTTTCTGGGAGACTTACTTCAACATAAACCGCTCCCTTCTGGATTTTTGAAAGTATCTATTGATATTGCGTTAGAGGGGGGTGCGTTGTTGCCTATACCAGATGATATTTCAGGCGCAACAGTGGTGGGAGACGCAATAGGAGCGTATGTGGCATGGCCGGCAAATCTCATTTGCATAGATGATGAGGTAGGTTAAACCTTTTAATACTCAAATGTTTTATGATCCATACATGAAAGTTATTCTTACATTTACATTTTCTTATTTACATGATGATCTTAGACTCCTACAAAATCCAAATCAAAAGATGATAGAATTATTGTGCGGGATACCGATTCAGCTGCATCAAAGAAACAAGTACTACTATAGTTACATGATTATCTTGTTATACATTAATTACTGAACTTATATATGACTTTTAGGTTCATGATCAGCAGTCGCAACAAGTCAGCAAGGGTAAGATGCCTGAAACTTCCAAGGTGCCCGGAAAAGCATTTGTTCCTCGATTTAGGATGTGCCTTGAAACATATGTGGGTACATCAGATGTGCCTGAGGGTGGCATCCGTCAAATACATATGGACGAAGGTATTTTCGGTTTTGAATATCCCGAAACAATTGCTAAGGAGGATTTTGATCATGTTTTCAACCATTCTGAATTGGGCGTCGGTGTTATGCATTCATACATCAGGTACTTCGATCCATTTTAATTAAATAATTGAACATTTTAAAATTTGCTCGTTTAACTGAATATTCTAATGTTGATTATGTTTTTTTAGGTTCTTGTATGACAAGTTGTTGGTCCCGAATGAATTGACTTCAGTATTCGCATTCTTATCTGCTAGCTGTGTCAACTCATGGATAATAAGCCAGACACCAGATACAGTCAAAGAGTACACAGTGCAGAGATTTATGCGCGCGACTACGGAGAAGTTGTTCTTGTTGCCATATAATACTGGCCATGGGTTAGATTTTATTCTAAATTCATTTATTATAATTGTTCGATTTTTCCCTTTCTATATAACATTTCCGTCTAAACTGTTGTCTTATTTTATAGTGGACATTGGTTGTTGGTCGCGATTAATCCGAGGAAAGAAATAGTGTATTATATAGATTCATTGGATGGCGATACAACAAAATATGAAAATCTGACGAACATGGTTGATACGTAAGTGATGAGATATACTGTTGTCTTTAATTATATATCTTTATTTATTATGTGACATTGTTCTAAATATGTGTTTATATTATGTTAGAGTTATACAAATATTCAGAGCATAAAGAGATGCAACGGTGCCAAAAAGCAAGGCTAACAACATCAACTGGATCAGAGTGGAGGTATATTTTCCCATGTTTGACTGTTATAGTGATTCTACTTGATAAAACTATTTAAACTATATATCCTGATAAATGTTCGTTTGTTTTTTCCATTTACAGTGTCATCGGCAGCGCAATGGTATTGACTGTGGATATTTTGTATTGCGATTTATGAGGGAAATTATTCTTTCTGGTCAACTTGAGATTCCAGTCATGGTATGGATCAATTCATTATATAAGTTATATGATTCATTTTTATAATTATCCGATACTTCATCTGAGTAATTAGTTTTAAAATTAAATCTTGCATGTTCTGTTATATTATGTAGTATTTTGATGAATTCAAGTGCGCTACTTACATGAAAGCAAAATTGGAAGAAATTAAAGAGGAATGGTGTCAATTTATTCTTGGGTTGAGAATTGTATAGAGTTATCGAATTGGAAGAATTGTAATTATATGTAAATTGAATGTATTTGTGATGTTGTAATTCTGAGGATCGAATTTTGTTGTAACATATTTAAACAGGTTTATGTGTATTAAAATGTTTATGAACAAAGTGATGAGTTACAATGTATCCAAAGTTTTGAATTGTATATATAAGGCCAAAGTTTTGAATTGTATATTTAAGGCCAAAGTTTTGAATTGTATATATAAGGCCAAAGTGTTGAAATAAAGGCCTGAATTATAAGCAGGTTTGTGTAATATAAGCAAGTTGTTGGTAAATATACAAAACAGGGTGAATATTTTAAAAAAAAATAATTTAAAATCTGGGACATTAGACAACGCTTTTACAAAAAAGCGCTGCTAAAGGTCACAAACATTGCGCTACAAAAGCGCTGCTATAGGTTTGGAAGGGGGGGGGGGGGGGGCTAAGACAGCGCTGCTAAAAGGGGGGCTATGGCAGCGCTTTGTAAAAGCGTTGCTAAAGGTGGGCTCTAAGACAGCGCTTTGTGAAAGCGCTGCTAAAGGGGGGGGGGGTGGTTGGGGGGAATATGCAGCGCTTATGAAAGCGCTGCTAAAGGGCTATAAAAGCGCTGCTAAAAGTACTGCTGAAGGGAGCCTTTAGCAACGCTTTTTCCATAAAAAAAGCGCTGCCTTTACCTTTAGCAGCGCCACTTTTGGCAGCGCTTTAAAGCGCTGCTAAAGGTCTTTTTTGGCATAGTGATTTAAATTATTTTATTACACATTTATTCACTTTTTGAAAAGTAATTAAAAATCCTCATTAGTCATTTCTCACCATTCACTCAAACCCACATCTTTAGAAACAAGTTTATTATTAAAATGGTCAAGTTTTTAATAAAACTATTAACTTTTATTATTATTATTATTATTTAAAAGAAATCGTTTTTTTAGGGTGGGGGTACAAGCAAACCCGTTTCCATCGGAGGCGGGTCTGAGTGGTAAATTTTCACCCACGATTGGATTCAGGGTGCGGGGGCGAGTCTGTAACAGGGAGGCGAGTGCGGGGCTAGCTTAACCCGCCCCTGTCCCACCCTGTTGCCATGCCTACTTTATGGGCCTATAGGACGGCTTATAAAATCCCAATAAGAACCATTATATTTAAGCTAGTTTTTGGTAAATCATGTCACCTGTCGGTTGAACTCGAACATAAAGTTTATTGGGCCATTAAGACCCTTAACATGAACTATAGAATCGCAGGAGAAAAGAGATCTAGATCTTCATGAACTAGAATTACTGAGGTTAGACGCCTATGAAAATGCTCAAATTCATAAATAGAGAACTAAACGGTGGAACGATAAACACATAGCAAGGAGAACTAGTCATTCTCTTTAACTCTCGACTAAAACTATTTCCAAGAAAACTTTGTTCTAGATGATCCAGACCTTTTGAGGTTATCAAAGTGTTTCAAAATGGAGCCATTGAAATAAGGAGTAAATTGAAAGAGACATTCGTTCCAAACAGGTAACGACTCAAAGATTATCATAGTGTAGAAAACACATACTACTACACCAATTACAAACTATAAGAGTTGCCCGCTATTCCGCAAGAATAATTTTCACGTGTCCAAAGTCTGCGGCGTTCGCCACGAACATAACTTTTGAAACAACACAATTTAAAGTTTATGGCATTCGCCACAGACCTAATGGCGTTCGTCATTGACATATCAGTGGCAGACGCTCTTCTTAAACCGTTTTTCACATGATTTTTGAACTTCTTCCATCCAAATTCACTACATGTACTTGCTCTTTTAACTTCCCATATTCCCACTATCTAATAACCTTCAAACTTACATTCCACTACCATTAATCCATTTATAAACACTCATTCATTACCAAATTTAACTCACATTTTTTCTCCACTTCTCACATTCCTTTCCAAAATCCACTATCACTTCCAAAACTCTCCACCCTGCCTCTTAAAGCAGCAAGAGCAATAACGAAAGCGGTAAATTTTATGGGCATTACATTTAGAGAAGGTGAAGACGGCGAGAAATAGAGAGAGAGGTATGGAAAGCTTTTTCGATGTGCGACAAATCTGACAAGGTATGTCGATGGTTCTGCTTTTTTTACGTAGTTTGGGTCTATTAGATAATGTTAATTGGATGATATGGAACATAGGAATGACACATTTTTGTACTTTACGCAGCCTTACCTGCGTTAGGCTTACACTTGAGTTCTTAAGTTCGTTCGATTACTACACGCCGATAGTGAGCCAACACACTGTAGGCACAATGAAGTCTAGAATGTTTAATAGAGAATATGAATTTGGTCAAGATCACATTGCTGACTTGCTGAACTTCCCTCATGGTGATAGTTTAGCATGCGAGAGACCTTTGGAGGGAGATTGGCAGATTAAAGTGTTCCGCTTTTGGGAACAAATAATTGGTGAGGCAAACACCGATTAGGAGTGCCTTAAATCCATTGCGATTCACAACCCGACCATTCATTACTTACACCGCATTTTATTAAACACTTTATTTGGCCAGGTGAATAATGTAAAAGTGAATCTTAAGAAACTCTTCTTGATGTATAGTGCACTTACATAGGCACGAGTCAACCCAACTCCGTTTATGCTTACACACATGCAATTTGCTACTACTAGAGGCTTCGGCCCCATTTGCATCAGAGGGATAATCACATATAGCCCGTGCTTTGGGCCTTGACAAGGATCTTGCAACCCTTGAGCCCCTCGATACACCCCTCCTGGATTTAGAGACATGTCGATCCATGCGTCTAGTTAAGTTTAGGCAGGACAGTAGGTATTGTTTAATGATTATTAACCATGCTATCCGAAGCGCATTCTACCTTGTTCCGCATGCACTGATGTGCAACATCAAAACAATTGGCTTTATGATTTGACCGCCCCAAAGCCTGGTCATCCTGCCCACACTGACATTCCCATGCAGGATACCGAGGGTGGTCCTACTGACGATAAGTTCAACCATATGGAGTTAGAGGCTCCCACCCATTCGATTGAGCCTTTCACATGCACACATACTGCACATGTTTTTTCTGATGCTTTGTACCTCCTCTGGATATCAATCTCGTAAGAATTACGACTACACCACAATTAATACCACACTTGAGGATGTCCTTAACGAGTTGCGACACCATAATGATGTAGACGCTAAGCGTGACCAGTTACTTAGAGACATACAGAGGCAGCAAGCCGATATGATGGCTACTATCCACCAGATACAAGAGCATCAACACGATTATGGTGGACGCACAAAGCATGACATGAAGGACCTGATCGAGGAGATGTCAGGATTGTGTGTGGGGATTATAGATTTTCTATAGTACATACAGCACATGGGTGTGCCACATGTAACACCCATTTTAATTATTTAGTCCTTTTATTATTATTTTAAATATTATATGTTGGTGTACCCTTTGGTGGGGGTGTATTTGGTGATATTTGGTGGGTGTCCCTAATGTGGGAGGATTATTGGTGGTGTTTTGGTGAATATAATAATATAGTGTATAATATTAATATTGGTGGGAATATTATTATTATTATTATATTTATTATAGTTACTATTGTTATTAATATTATTATTATTTTGGTGAGATAATAATAATATTATTATTATTATTATTATTATTTTATTAAGTTATTATTATTATTATTAAGTTATTATTATTATTGGGATTAGAGAATTAAAATAGAGAATGTGAGGAGTTAGTAGTTTTCACGATACATTGTGAGAAGTTAGAGAAAGTGGAAAAAGAACGATAGAAAGGAGAGAAGTGAGAAGAACGGAAAAGGGAGCGAAGAACGAAGGAATGGGGGAAAATCAGAATTGGCCAAACCTTGGAAGATTCTTTCATCGATCAACCGATTAACAAGGTAAGGGGGGAGAAACTTGATTGGGAAATGGTTTATACATGTATAGGGTAGTTGGGGATTCCTTAACCCCGTAGAAAGATCATCTATATATGATATTGTGAGTTGACATGTTGTGATTGATGATGACTGTTGATAATTGGATAGTAATTGTTGAATGAATTGTTGTTTTTGGTTAATTTGGCATATAGGTGATTTTACGGTTTTTAGGGAAATTCTGTAGGGATTTTGATGTATTAATAAAGTGTCTAGGTGATGATTTTGGGATTGGGATTAGGAATCATTTAGGCTGAATTACGTGTAATGTTGGTACTGATGTTAAGGTGTGAATTGGGATAGGAGATTAGAGTTATTTGGCCTAGATAGCAATCTGCAGAACTGTGAGGAATTGGTGAAATCGCAGCATTCGCTGGGTTTCGCCTGGCGAGTGTTGGCGAAGATTCGCCTGGCGAAGGGAGGCGAGAGTTCGCCTGGAGAGCTGAGGCGAGTGGCAGCGAATAATTCAGAATTAAGTCCCAGACCTAAAGGGTAGGAACTTCGCCTGGCGAGTGTGGCCAGCGAAGGTTCGCCTGGCGAATGAAGGTTCGCCTGGCGAATGCACGATAGTGGAAAGGGGGCTTCGCCAGCAGGTTCGCCTGGCGAATGCTAGCGAAGGTTCGCTACGGGGCTTCGCCTGGCGAATGCCAGCGAACGTAGCAGAACTAGAATGTGATTTTTGTGATGTTTTGGCCTTGAGCTTGGGCTTGTGTGATCCCTTTGGCCTTGATGCACTGTAAGAATGATGAGTGTGGGAACTAACTTGTGTACTTGGTGATAGTGCATGTTTCCCGTAATAATGACTGGTGGACAATTAGTTGAGGTATATGTATATAGTGATCAGTAGGATCGTGTATCCCCGAGTAGTGGGATGTGTTTGTATCTTGGTGATAGAATATGAACTTGTTTACTATCTGGTTGATTTATATGGTGTTGGTGTATGTTATATCTATGCATATATATGTGATGTATAATGATACAATCAGGTGGATCGTGTGCACTTAGTGTGCCTGAACATAATAGTTATGCATTGGTGTGTGCATATCATGGTGTCTTGGTGGGATGGATCATGTCTCGGATGGAGCGTAAGTGATTTGTCCGTACTCCTTTGTGGAGAATGGTGGGGTTGAATCATGTCTCGGATGGAGCGTAAGTGATTCACCCGTACTCCTTTGTGGAGAATGGTGGGGTTGAATCATGTCTCGGATGGAGCGTAAGTGATTCACCCGTACTCCTTTGTGGAGAATGGTGGGTTCGATTGAATGAACCAATGAGTCGGTACCGCATGCATGGTGTGAGTTGCATAAATGCATTATAATACGTTATATTGTAATTTGAACAGTAGGTTCGTTATATTGTGTTGTTGGGGTGAATATTGGTGTGTTGGTGTGTTGTACTACCTTGTTTACATGTATTACATTACCATTATATTTTTGATCATGATTTCTCACCCCTTTGTTGTTGTTGTGGTCTGTGCTTCTTCGGAAGTACAGATAATTCAGGTGCTTAGCTAGCTGGATATTGGTGTGATTGTCGAGTCTAGGATGCTCTGATACGTAGCACGGGACTTGGGCGTTTTTTTATTTGTTTTATGTTGAACCTATATTTTATTTCCCTGTGAACATATCAAACTTTTATTGAATTTTATCATTTAACATTCCGCTGTATTTGGAGAAAAACCTTTTTATAAGGAAACGTTGTTTTTATGTGATATCCCACTTGGGAGAATTGGAACTCTGATTTTGTTTATTTATAATGTTTATTAATTTAATTGATTTTGGGAAGTGGGGTGTTACACCACATCCTTAACATGGTAGAGTTGGATATGGATGAGGGCGAGGCCGAAGCTGCTACTTGTTAGAAGTATTTTTCGGTAGTGTTTTATCATATCCACAGAGATTGAAGTGAATATATGTGTGCCGTTCAACGGTTCAGTAACTTAAGAGTATGGGGTTTTTAGAATAGTATCAATATTTGTAACAAGAGTTTGCAATAATAAAATCGGAATAAAAATTGGTCTTTAAGTTTGATAAAAGCATTTCAAGATTAGGTTTTGTTAGTCCGTCCTAAATGTATTTACCCAATCAAACATGTGAACAAAGTTCTAACCAACATAACCGCATATCCTCGCAAAAGCGTTCATCTCTAAATCGTTTTCGTGAAAAATATTGTTTCGACCGTTAAATGATCTCTCTACCTAACACTCGAAACAATAAGAATTAATTATTGATACAAAGCGGATATCAACTTCCAAATCTATCTCTAGCATTTGTTATAGTTGATAGATGAAGATATTAGGTCAAAACTTGGAAAGTTTATCTCTAATACAAACCAAATCATAAATGGACAAATGGTAGCAAATAACTTCATCTATATTGAATAACAACTTGTTCATATACAAGAGATTAAGAAGAATACACAAAATCTGAACCAACTACTTTTGACATTGACACAAGAGAGATTTAGCCACTCATTTCCATGATAGCTTGCACAATAAGTTTTGGGAGAAGGTTGATCAACATCTGAGTCGAAGAATCGAGATTGGATGGGAATCCACCTTCTTTTTGGAAAATATTGTCAAGAGATGATGAAAAATGAAAGAATGGGTTTCTAGGGCATAAAAATCACTTCTGGAGCAAAAACAAGTAAAAGAATATAATAGAGTTCCAAAAAGTAGTCCATACTACTTATAGAAGTGTTGCTAAGCTGTCATGCTCGCTAGGCGAGCAAATTGGTTCGCCTAGCAAGCCCCAAAATATGCCTCCAAAAGTGCCTGCTTCCAGAGGATTCAAACCAGTCTAGTTTGCAGTCGTTCGCTAGGCTAGCAATCCGTCGCTAGGCGAAGCCTTCGCTGCTTCATTCGCTACAACGAATTTTGGTCTTTTTGCTACTGGAAGTGTACGCTACGTGCTTGCTGGTGCTTCGCCTAGCGAGCACTTCGCTACCTCCCTCACCACAGCGAATTTTGATCTTTTTAGTTCTATCCAAGTCTGGGAGTGTTTGTTGGCAGCTCGCTGCGTGCTCGCCTAGCGAATGCTTCACTACCTCACTCGCCTAGCGAGCTTGCTTATGTTTGCTTTCTTTCTTGGTTCCTTTGCCATCTTTCTTGTGCCTTAATTTTCTACTCTTTCATG
This sequence comes from Lathyrus sativus, assembly GCA_963859935.3. NCBI lineage: Eukaryota > Viridiplantae > Streptophyta > Magnoliopsida > Fabales > Fabaceae > Lathyrus > Lathyrus sativus. The sequence goes on from OZ012741.1 coordinate 20,782,207, forward strand.
CCTAATTCCTGCATAATAACACACAAACTAAAGGTACCAAGATCATTTCACATAATATTGCAAATCAACAAAAGCAATGGCGGTTTTGAACACTTTCTCGACAAAAAGGAGTGAAAGATGCCCACATCTCATAGCTCAAATAAGCAAAATTGGGCATCTAACACTACTGAGCTCGCCATTCACGTTCCTTTACTCCTTTTTCACCTTGTATCAAAATATTGAGGACAATGTTTGGTTCAAGTGTCGGGGAAGAGTTTTATCATTTTATTTTTTTTTCTTTCTAGTTAGATTTACTATTTCTTAGTTTAGTATGTTTTTTTTTATAGAATTTCATCTGTTTTCAGTATTTTGTCGAGTCATTTGCATGTGTTGTCGAGTCGTTATGCATGGTTTTCATTGTTTATTATTTTTCCCTTTTCCTGAGCCATAACAAAAAAATTGAGTCTGAAATTCAGTGCATCTTTTGAAAATTTTAGGCTATAGATGAAGTTTAGGATAGATTGTGGAGACTTGGGAAAAATCCACAAAATCAATATTGTTTTAACACCTTAAGTGTAACACCCCACTTCCCAAGTTAAATAAAATGCGAATAAATTAATTAAAAATATCAGAGTTTCTCTTCCAAAAGTGGGATATTACTTTTCACAAAAATTTCCACAAAACATTTCATTAAAAGATTTTCAAAATAAGCAGCGGAAAAGAAATTTGTCACAACATATATACATATATGTACATCATCTCATACATCATGTTCGTCCATTTGCCCAAAATATACAAAACATCATCAATGAATCCATCAAAACGTGATACGATACGGAGTATAAACAAAATCATCAAACAGATAAATAACTCCCAAAATCCTGTGTTACGTATCAGAGCATCCCTACGACTCGACTCGCCACAATCCAAGCTAGCTACACACCTGGTTTGTCTGTACTTCCGAAGAAGCACAGACCACAACAACAACAAGGGGTGAGAAATCACGGTCAAAATATAACGGTAATAATGTACATGAATAAAAGGCAGACAACACATAAACATCATTCATCATACATCAATCCGGACCTACTGTCCCGCGCCAACACAACACACCAACAATGCAACATATGCAACTCGACACAATGATATGCGGTACCGACTCAAACTCAGGATAGATCACTTACGCTCCATCCGAGACATGATTTATCCCTACCACGCTCCTCCTGAGCCCATATAATCAATTTCAGGATAGATCACTTACGCTCCATCCGAGACACGATCTATCCCTACTACGCTCCTCCTGAGCCTATATAATCAATTTCAGGATAGATTGCTTACGCTCCATCCGAGACACGATCTATCCCTACTACGCTCCTCCTGAGTCCATATAATCAAATTCAGGATATATCGCTTACGCTCCATCCAAGACACGATCTATCCCTACTACGCTCCCCATTTGGAGCACGAGTGAATCACTTACGCTCCATCCGAGACATGATTCGACCCGTCCACATGCTATGCAAGACACTAATGCACACAACAAATACAAGCACCCACGATGCACACGATCCTACTGATCCATCATCATACACCACACACACACACACACACACACACACACACACACACACACACACACACATATATATATATATATATATATATATATATATATATATATATATATATATATTTATATGCATATATTCCACACATCACCACATACATGTATCATGTCATACACCAATCGAAATATCCACATCAAACGATTAACACGGAAATTACATTCTAACACCACACATACACTTTCCCTAATTCAACATCAATCTCATAATCAATCACGACCAACAAGGGTCCAACAACACAAGAGAACAGAACAGCACATCACAAAAATACAAAACACTGTCATGCTCGCTGGCTCACTCGCTAGGCGAAGCATCAGCGAATGCTCGCTACTTGTTCGCTCAGCGAACTCCCTAGCGAAGCCAGACAGTGGCTACTGGAAGCACTCGCTACCCAGTTCGCTAGCGAATCCCTAGCGAAGATTCGCTACTCGCTCGCCCAGCGAAGCAGCTGGCGAACGTCTGCGATTTCAAAAAAATAAACTGCTCAAAGTCGGCAAAAACACTCCAAACTCAGCCGATTCTACTTCAAACCAGACCCCATCATACCAGACCAGTATTCCACAACCCAACTACAACATCCATCCTCGATTTAGCCTGAGTTAATGTCAGTTCTACTCATTTAATCAACTTCGGCATAAACCTCGAACTACCCGGAAACCCCCAAAATTGATCAAACAACACATGCGAGGGAATCAACATATCATCAATAACTCAGAATCGCAACACCAAGTAAAACATAATCATCAAACTTATGGGGTTAAGGGAAATCTCCTTCTACCTAATATTCATGCATTCTACCAATTTTAACGGACCCCCCCCCCTTTACCTCAAATGCAGTTTCGATCAATGAATCTTCAAGAATTCCACCGCCAAGCTCACTTCTTCTTCCTCTTGATCGCACTCTTCAAGCTTGCTCTTCACTTGCCAGACCGTGCTCTTCTTTCCTTCCTTGCTCGTGTTCTTCTCTTTCTCTATTTCTTCCAAAATGGCACTTATGCCCCTAATATCCCAAAATTCTCTTTTTAATTCCAATAATAATATTAATCCTCATTTTCTCCTTTTTAATCCAAAAAAATTCCAATTAACAAAATCTTCATAATATTAATATTAATAATAATAATAATAATAATAATAATAATAATAATAATAATAATAATAATAATAATAATAATAATAATATCAACATTAATATTAATTATTCATTATTATCATTATCAATTATATAATATTAATATTATGTTCCTTATATCCTCAACAATTCCCACACAAGGCATGCCGATAATAAAATAACACGGGAAAAACTTAAATAATTAAAATGGACGTTACATTAAGTCTCCCGATTATGGAGATCGATTTGAGTACTTGTTATGTCATAGCCTTAAGTCCTTATCTTTATTAGTTCCTAAGTAGTTTATTGAGCAGTCAACATCATCCTAAACACACACTAAGTAGGAAGTTAATGCAAATTAGTGTATGATATCAGACTTAAAAAGAAAGAAGTAGAAAAAAAGAATAAAAATAAGTGTTCCTTCTAAGTTAGGTGATTCTCACCCGATCACTTAGCCCAAGAGTGAAAATTCTTTCATTTGTTGATACTTATCCTTACGTGCAAGAAAAAGAAAAAAATGAGATCATAGTCGCTAACAGACTATCCTATCATGAATGTGTAAGGATAATGAGCTTAATATGATTGCGCCAAAATGAAAAAGGACAAAAGAGGGATGATTGAGTTAGGCTTAAGTATAATGACATGATTCATATTGGTTTGTATATGAGAGAGAGGCTTAGGAACGCACTATCGTGGAATTGTGTTCATACGACATCCTTAGTGTGTAAGCGAGTACCTATCGAAACAATCTTAGCCAAAGTGGAGTTTATAGCCTAGAATGAGTATCCGTATGCATTGTTTCTCATGAGTCTTATTATTACCTGCTGTAAAGTTTTACAAAGTTTTTTCATATGTGTAGCAGTTTGCTTGTGGACAAGCAAAGGTTTAAGTGTGAGAGAGTTTAAAAACGTGAAAATGTATCATATATTTTGACCTGATTCACATGTTATTTAGTGTATGATGTTCTCCACCACCTCATGGCGTTCGCCATGCACCTCAGCCACGTCATATCCAACTTAATCCCATGGCGCTCGCCATGGACGCGCTGAATCAACAAAATGTGAAAACAAAATTTAGCCCATTCTTCCCCACTTCTCTACATTTTCTCCATGACTTCTTCACGAATTTGAAGGCAGCTAGCAGTAGCGTGCCTCTATATAAGATCAGTTTTCATAGGTTTTAGGCATCCAAGTTTATACGCAGAAACTCTGTCGATTTAGTTTTAGGCAAATATATACATTCAAAGTGATAATATCTTACATTGAGAGGTTATCACATCATTAGTCTTAAGTTATGTTATTGTACGCTTGGATCATAATCTTGCCAATATTATTGAAGTTTATTTGGTTTTCATCTGTTGTACTCAAAGTTTTCCGCAACTTTAATTATAGTTTTTACAGGTTTCTTATATCATTGCTTTATATTTCCGTTTATCACATTTTAATTCATTTACCATGTTGTCCTTAAAATCAATTACCATGATATCTATGTTTAAGTTTCAAAGCATGTCCGGCTAAACCTCTTTGATTGAAATGGGCAAGCAATAGCAAAATCTCATGGTCAGAGAGTGTAACTTTAATCAATAACGCGAGAGTGTGAGATATAGTTTATAAATTGGTATTTTCTACTGAAAGCAATTTAACAGTAAACTAACGCCAACAAATTACAGAGTCTCCAGGGTGCACGGAATCCACATTTCGGTCTCTCCTGTCTGATATATTTCTTAATCTTATTTTAGTTTTAATTTTAATTTTAGTTTCCCAAATTCAAAATTTCATTATCCTTAACTTTACACATTATCAATAGATAACAATAGATCGATTATTAGTTTTTATGAGTTTGATATCTTTTAAAACTACATGGTAGACTGTATACTTGTAGTTAGATAATCTGATAGATTCATAAAATCGCAATCAAACAAAACGGATTTCGACCTCCAGTGATCTTGTCTCTCGTAGAGTTAACATTAATATCATTTTTCAATATAATTATAGTTTTTATTAGTTATAAAAACCTAAGCCTAAATTAAGTTTGAGAGACTGAATTTCTTTATTGAAAGAGTGATATATCTTACTATATTAGTTATATTATATACATTTTGGATTTTTTGACTTGATTTAGATTGTAAAATAGCCTTTTAGATATTAGTTGGTACATTTTATTCAAATTAAATACTATCATAATATTTATGCAAAATAAATATATTAATTGAATTGATTTTTTTATTTATAATAATTATAAAAAAAAAGAAGTAAATAACCCATAAACTTGAGTCAGTCCAACCCATTAATGGCAACCCGTTTATTAGCTAGCCACTACATAGTGGAGCGCACGTGTCATTAATATTTGTTAAATAGCTAAAATTATGTCTAAATATGTTGAATGGACCTTGACCATATAAGAAACAATACTTAGGCAAGAAAAGAGACCATGCTAAAATTATGTCTAAATATGTTGAATGGACCTTGACCATATAAGAAATAATACTTAGGCAAGAAAAGAGACAATGCTTGAAGTTTTAAAACTCTTGAATGTTCAATTGTTAGATTAGAAAGATATTATTAGCTAAACTTTTCTTAGACTCTGTCTTGAATCTAGTCAAACGGACTAGACTCTTGCAACGCGACAAAGTTTAATTCCGACTAAAATCTTCTAAACTCAAGACTATCTTTATTCGAAAATACTATATAAAAAAATAAAAGATATTTTAAAAAAAATTAACAAAAGAGAAAATTAGATTTAAGTGTCGAAAAACAAGAAATATATACTAATGTTTTAAAAATTAAATCAATATTAAACTGGTAAGAATATTAGTCACTGATTTATTGATCGGATCATTGAATCACTTATTAAATCGTATAATAAAATCGAATAACTCAATTGAATAAATTGGTTTTTATAGCAAAGTTATATAGTTATTAAACCGATCGAATTTGATGACTCTATCGGTAAAAAAAATCACAACTACACAATTTCAAATTTTAAAATATCATAATTTTAAAAATTCATTTTTAAAATTAAAATTTTAAACATAGTCTTACAAAATACAAATCAAAATAAATTTTAAATAAAATCTAATTGAACATAAAATAAATAATAAAATAATTTAAATAAAATTTTGAATAAAGTATAATTGAACATCAACTAAATTATAAAATAAGTGCATGACTAATAAATTGAATTATAATGAGAAAATTCTAATTATATTGTAACTTCTTTAAATATTCAAAACGACAATGTTTTATCTTAAAAAAACAAACATTTAACTGCCGGTTCACCGATTTTTATCGATAGGAATTAAGTTAAGAGATCAAAATAAACTTCGTGGTTTACATGACTTAAAAGAATATTAATCCCATCGGATAACTTCACAATGAATCGAAACATAGTCATCTGTATTCATATCAAACCAACTAGAACACAGTTTTTTAAAATCTTTCTTATAATACAAATAATCAGTAAGTGTAGTTTTGATCCTGTCACAAAATATGCATCAGCCAAAGTATTTATTTACACAAAATAAACAAATCTGCTAAGGTGAAATTAATCTTTTTTTAAATCCAACATCATGAGTACAGCAAAAGGTATAAACAACATCATAGCACTATAGTGCTTCATGTGAGCCTGAAATCCTAATATCAACAACTGATAATCTCCATATAACTGTCATCATCTCTTTTGGTCAAAACTCAATTACAAATTTGAGTACACAATTGCTGAATCTGCGAACTAGTTGGATCTGGCATGAGGTATGTACTGGATTTACCATTGCTCGAGCATGTTACATTCAGCTGGTTGCCAAGCTGGTTTGACTGCATTTTATAGTTCGTGTTAAATAAGTTCGACCGGGATCTAATAATATTATTCAGATGAAGATACTTTCATGTAAAATGCTTACCAAACAATATGCTGCTTCGGTATGACAGCTCCATTTTGAAGTTGGAACACAGGACAAATAATGGCACCAGGAGCAGTGATCATTTGCATCAACGCCGCGGAGCAGTGCAATCAGTCCAACAGAAAGCCTGTGATATTTAGACAAATTAACAGGCAGAAGTTGCAATTTACTCATGCACAGAACCGAATTTTAAGCATTGGTGTTTTATCTCATCATATTCCGTGAAAATTTAGAACGTGGCTATTAAAGTGTAATTAAGATCATGAAACACGGTATTAACTTGATATCAGAAAAATGAAACCTCGGAGTTCAGATCTTACCCAACAATTAAAATGATCAAGGAGAGGACCCATAATATGCACTGATATTTCTTGAATTTAGGCTTAGCACGTGTTGGAGAATAGTCTACACGAGCATATCGTTGGTTTACCCATCCAAACTGAGGACGTATCAGAAACACAAATCCGAGAAGAAACCCTGTAAGAAAGCCTCCAATATGAGCAAAGTTGTCCACATGCGGGAGAATCCCGATTGCAAGATTGATAACAATGATGATCACAAGTGTGAAAAATGCTGCAAACTGAACATGAAAACAAAATTTTGATTATTAGTAGTTTTCTTTTAAGCGCACAATCACAGTACAAATTAAGAAACTTCAATATGCACCTTATTATCATACATAGACCAGTTAGTAATGAGCTCTGATAGCATTCCTCCTAGCAACCCGAAGAGTGCACCAGAAGCACCGACAGAAATGTTTGACTGAATGAAAAGAGCGGAAAGCAAACTGCCTCCAAATCCGGATATGACAAATAGCAGTCCAATAAGCACTGTAGCAAATTTATAAATAAGTCATTAATATTAATGAGAAGCTTAAGATAATCATACATATTCAACGAGAAACTTAAAGGAGTACACTTTGGTGTCATTTCGATCTTTTTACCAATAATTAACAGTAAAGCTCATATTATACTTCAAATCGGATTTTTTATTGTTATTTTAGAAGTTGCCGCGTGTCAATACCATAGAGGTTAGCAATGCCATCTATTAACCTTTCATCAACTATAAATTACTAGTAGTCTAAGGTTAGGATGTTTTTCAAAGTTTAGGGACTAAAAGCTTACTTAGAATCAAAAATATATTTAATAATCCTACTAAAGAGTAAGCAGAATATGTCACACATACCAAACCCGAATTCTTGCTCAAGCCGAATTCCAATGAATAGAATACCCAACATATTTGCTAATAGATGGAAAACTCCACCATGTAGCCACATACAAGTGATGAGACGCCAACCCTGGTGCACGCGAACCACTTTGTTCACATCAAGAGCCCCCATCTTCTGTAGCCTAAGCAACATAACCAATAGTCAGGTGTTTAATCAAAATAAAAATCAATTCAAAATTCAAAATTTCTGTCAGATATTAAAATCAATTCATAAGAAAAATATCCATAAGGTTTAAATAACTTTTTCATCCACATATACACCTCCACTATAATCCTTGAAAAAATAATCTCACGGTTCTTAATCCATAAAAATATAGGAAAGTTAGCTTCCATCACAAGTTGTTTTGGTTTAGTCTCCATATTATTGGTCTATGCCAGACTCAATCCTTAATTTTCTGTTGTTCAACGTTGTTTTGCTTTTTGTCTCAATAACGTTGACCTACGCTCCAACTAGTCCTTCTAATATTTTAGTTTATGGAATAAGGACTACATAGGAAATAATTCTAACATGGACCAGTAGTATATTACATATAAGAAAACTATTGTTGTCAACCACGAATCACAAGAAATAGCGGTTTGTTAAAATTAGTGCTATATGCTGCTATAGCCTTTATTTAGCAACATTTTGTTCTAAATAGCGTATATCACAGAACTAAAAGATTAACTCTTACATCTCCCTTTCTCGATATCATGCCCTAAAATGAGACACTTTGTCCATATTTTACTGTGGTTCATGGTCAAACTTGAACCTAAATGACTCACACAGGATTGGGTTGTGTCTTTCTTGCCCTTGCAAATGGGAATTAAAACCTATTCTGGACTGAACCTAGAGACCAAACCTTTCTGTGCAGCTCAATTGAGTAGCCTGTAATCTACACTGCGCCTAAAGATTTTCAACACACGAGACGATTACCACATTTCAAGGCATAAGTATTCAACCAAACTACTATACGTTTGGACCTAGAGACCCAACCCTTGAGTGCAGCTCAATTGAGGAGCCACATACATGTTAACCTGATCAACAGTTGCCCGCAATCTATGTTGCGCTAAAGATTCTCAACGCACGAGACAATTGCCACATTTCCAGGCATAAGTATTTAACCAAACTACTATACAACTGGACCTAGAGACCCAACCCTTGAGTGCAGCTCAATCGAGGAGCCACATACATGTTAACCAGATCAACACTCACCCGCAGTCTATGCTGCGCCCCAACCCTTGAGTGCAGCTCAATCGAGGAGCCACATACATGTTAACCTGATCAACAATCGCCCGGAATCTATAGTGCGCCTAAAGATTCTCAATGCACGAGACAGTTACCACATATCAAGGCATAAGTATTCAACCATACTACTATACAACAGCTCAAAACCATAGTGAGAAATCAAACAATAGTCTCCCATGCTTAAAGAGACTAACCAACCCCCTCTTTTTTTTTGTCAATAGACGAAGCAGTAATAACCACTAGAAATTATCACAGTCCACGGCGAGTGCCACGGTTTGAACCCATTAATGGGTTCCAACCTAGCAATATCAGTTTTGTCGGTTGACTCAGGTGAGCTAGGATTTGCGGATTATACATACAAAGTTAGCAGTTCCTAATCTTCCTATGAGAATAACCCCTTTTACTATACCCAATTCACTATCAATCCCAACAACAACAAAAAAAACTAAATTTTCATGAATTCCAACATGATAATATCATAAAACACAAAAAAGAAAAAGGAAAGATAAAAGAAAAAAAAAACTAACGTCAACGAAGAAGGACCAAGTAGCGGATTTTCTTTAAGAGGCTGAAACGAGAACCGACGGAGGAACCGAGCAATACAAGAAACCGAATTATTAGGACAATCATTAACATACATAGTGACAACAAAAACGACGACGTTAGCAACAACAAAGAACGGTATCAACCAAGGAAACCATTTCTTATAATGCTTAACTTCCCTAACACCATTGTAGTGTTGGTTTTGAACCGGTATTGAAATTGGGTGAACCACGTTGTTGTTGCTGTTCGTTGAAAGGATCTGCAATGGAGGTGCCATGGAGAAGAGGGGGTATAGAGGAAGAGGAAAGTGTGGTTTTTTTTCTTGTGGGTTGAATTTAATTTGATGAATGGGTTTGGAAATTGAAAATTGGGAGAGGGAGTCAGAGGAAGAAGAAGAAGAAGATGAAGGAGTCAAAAGAAGTTTGGTTTTTTAGATTACCAACTTTACTTGCACCATTGGGACACTCATTTTTTTATTACAAATTTTTTAACCCTATTTCATTATTATTTTTTTATTATTACTACTATTACTTATTTCATTAGTTTTTTTTTTTAAAATTATAAATTAGTTTTTTAAATTTGATAGAAAAAACTCTTTTTTATTGATTTGAATTAGGTTTGAATTTTTTTTTTTCTATTTTAAAAAATAAATATGAAAGAGATAATGGGTGTATTTGTATTTGTTTAAATTTGTTTTGTTGATAATTTAAAATATTTAATTTTGATAAAATTTATAATATTAATTAGTTTGTGAAATAATTGTTTGTAAACAATACATATATCGACTTTTTAATCATAATTTATTATAAAAATTAACGTCATACATTTTTATAAACTAATTAGAATAATTTATTACAAACATTTAATTTATTGGATGGTATGATATATATTTGATCTATAATCTATTATACTTAGTGATAAATGATATATTTATTTAAATAAATTATTATTCCAAATTACAAAGTAGTACAAGGAAATATGGTTGAATGATAATACAAAACTACTTTGCATATCTATTAAATTGAAGAAAAAGAAGTAAAAAGAAAAATTAGAGCTATTATTAATAAAATATAATATTATACTTATAAAATGAAAATATAAAACATTTTTTCTTCCTTTCAACAACTTTTAAAGAAAATTTGTCTGGCAATAAAATGATAATGATACTTGAGTTCAAAATGTTAGGAATAATGTTTTGTGAACGTGAGAAAAAAACACAAGAGGGAGAGGGTTGAGAAATTGTGTTGACTATTTCTTTCTTTTTAAATTTTTGGTTAGATTTTAAACACAAAGTATAAAATCTGAATCAATCAGAGATAAACAGCGGATATGAAATGCAAGAAAGAATAATAACACAGAGTTATCCGAATTTCTCTCACAACATGAAAGTAATCCAGCCCTCTTGTACTTACAAGAGATTTTCACTATAATCACACAAGATTACAATTTGCTAAAGTCTAGAAGTAAGAGACTTATATGCTCAAGCACACTAACAAGAGACTTCTAATGCTCAAGCACACAAGCAAGAGACTTTAAATGCTCAAACACTTAGCAAGAGACTTCTAACAATCTACCTAACATATAAATAATTATTGGGGTAATACACTTGATATACAACCAGAGGTGTAGAAAGAACACAATACAAATAGACTCTTTTAAGACTTAGGGATTTCTAATATATACAAGGATAAAAAATCCTAAGTTTAGCTTGCGTTTTTGTTTTGACAGAGTAACTTCTCTTTTTGTGTCAATTGATATATTTTTCTTCAAGTCTTCAGCTCCTTAAATAGAGAAGAGAAATTATTGTTTAAGATCCAACGTAATAGAGTCTTTGAGAAGCTTGAATAGAGACGTTGATATGTTTCTTCAAATAGTTACAGACGTTGAAAGCTTGTTTGAAATTCATTTGCTGCAAGAGGAATTTTAAGTTGCATCTCAGCTGACTCTTGAAGAAAATAAAGCTTAGGTTTTCACGTGACAAAGTAGACTCACAGGTTGACACTGATCCATCAAAGTCACATTGGTCTTTGCGCTTTGACTGGCTCATGTTATGATCATCATAAGCAAACTTCTTTAAAGTATGTTCTTCAGAGTCTGACTTCTTCAGACTCTGACCTTCAGATGTTGACCTCTTCAGAAGTTGACTTCTTCAAAGTCTAGTCTTCATCTTCTGATCCATCAGATTCTAGTCTTTAAGCTTCTCATTAGACGTTCATATTCAAAATCAATACTTGAATTATTCATGAAATTTTAGCCTATGGTCCTGCATACTTGAACAAATATTAGTATACTTAAATATTCTTTAAATACTTTGTTATCATCAAAACCTAAGGGATATGCGAAAAATCAATTTTGTTCCAACAATATCCCCTTTTTGATGATGACAAACATAAGTATTTAAGAATAATGGTTGATGATTTAATTAATAAGGCGACTTCAGGGTCTGAGTTTTATAAGCTCCCCCTGAGTCTAATACTCCATAGGGTGAGGTTTGTAAGCTTCCCCTAAATCCTATCCAGTTTAATTAAACTTAAAAATTCATAGCACAATGATAATTATTCAGAACTTAAGGAAGAATAATAACTGTCAAATTTCAGGTACTTAAATACTTTTATATTTACTCCCCCTTTTATCATCAACAAAAATAGATTAAGAAAATAGAAAAGATGCTGAATAAAAATATGATAAGAAAATACACAGATATAAAAATGTTTGAGATTTTACCAGATCTGGATAAAAATGATTTAAAATCATATATTGATTTCCCCCTCTTTCAAAAATTATTTAAAAAAATATTTTGAGAAAGTGATTGAAATCTGGCTTGAATTATTGGAAAACAAGTCTTCAATTCTCAAGATGGTCAAAGCAAGTTCTGACAATGAAGAAATTGATAAAAATAAAGTAGTCAAAGTTGGGAAGATGTGTTTGAAGATCAAAGTTACATCTCTCTCCTATGTCCAATGGTGTATAATAATCAACACCGATTCTACTTTAACCCAAACTCTCTATACAAGCTATCTTCTGTTACCACCAAGTCATCCAAGAATTCCAAGGAGAGCTCTTCCAAAGAGTTTGACAAGGCAGTTAGGGATGCTGAAGGAAGAAAACACAAGGATGATAAGCTCAATAAGTCTGAAGGTTCAATGTCACAAACTAGTTCATCTACAGAAGCTTCTTTGTTGGAGAGAACTTTAGTCTCCAAGATGAAGAAACTCAAAAGAATAATAAGGATCCAATTACTGAACATGATTCAGATGCTCATGAGGACTGAATGAACTACCTCACAAGCCATGATTTTCATCCTAATGTAGTTTGAGAGTTGTAGCCATTATAATATATCTATTTGCTTATGAGAATAATGCAGAATAATACAATCTTGATTAATAATAATAACATATCCTTTTTCTTTGCATTTATATATGATTATATTTCCATTAACATCCATTTATTGAGCCATCAAGAATATTGTTTTAGAGAAGTTTTCAACCATTTCAACCAATTTCGTACGTGTTAAGATAAGTCTAGAGAGTTTAAAAGGAATTTTAATCACACAGCCATAACATAAATGATTTAGGGGAATCAAAATAATATTTAATTTTATCCAATAAAATAATTCCTAAAGGTAACACAAACATTTTTATCATAAGAAGGAATATGTATGACATATATCACGCGTCTTTGCTTAAACAAAAATGATTGGTTAAGGTCATTAATATAACTCAAAAATCATAAGACATAAATGTCTTAAAGGAATTCTGGCTTAGGAACTTCTGAACCAAAAAATATTCTTACTTAGAGAACTAACTGGTTCATAGTCTATAACTCAGAAACACAGAGAAGATAAACTAAGGCACAAAAGGAATTAGATAAAAGATGATAATGACAAATGGAGGTGAAAAAATAGTATCCAAAACACTTACATCATTAACCACAAGTTATTATCCGACATCTAAGAAACCAAGTGTCAGAAAACCTTTCTGATTCATGACACATAAGTGGACAAGTGTTAAAAATAAATATTTATGCTTATATGGTATTAGAGGCAACTAATAAAATTCTGAGCATCAGAGGTTGAGTTACATCATATGCTATTATTCATCAAAATCTAGTTCAAAGCTTTTGATCACAATAACTTCTAATCATTATCATACTCTGATCCTCCCTTCAGAAGAAAGCCCTAATCTTTAACAAAATGCATGTTCATATTCTTTTTGATAAAATCAAAAATTTCAATAATAAGGGATTTGGTAAATATATCATCCCACTGATGATTATTAGGAATGAACTGTATATCTATCACACCCTTCTAAACATAGTCTCTAATAAAACAATGTTTTACTTCTATGTGCTTGGTTCTAGAATGTTGAAGAGAATTCTTTGTCAAACAGATAACAACAGTATTATCATAAAATATTGGAATACTGCTTCCACTTATCTGATAGTATTCAAACATATATTTCATCCAGAGTAGTTGTATGCAAAAACTTGCAGCTGAGATGTATTCTTATGTTGTAGACAAAGCAATAGTTGTTTGTCTTTTACTAGCCCGGGATATTAGGTTTTCACCTATGAATTGACAACTCTCACTAGTGGATTTTATCTCAATTTTATCTCCAACATAGTCAACATCACAGAATCTAACTAACTTATAATCTAAGGATGTTTTCATAAAGAAACCCTAGATTGGCGGTTCCCTTCAGATACCTAAAGATCCTCTTAACAACTGTTAAGTGAGTCTCTCTATGATCTAACTAAAATCTTCCACACAGACAAAAACTGAATAAAATATATGGTCTAGAAGTTGTTAAATAAAGTAGAGTCAATCATACCTCTATACAACTTCTAACATTCATTCGCGTTGCTTTCCTCTTTGCTTAAGTTATAGGTTGGATGCATAAGAGTGCTCACGATCTTGCAATCATCAAGCTTGGACAACTTTATAAGCTCCTTTTTATATTTAGTCTGATGAACATAGACTCTATCCTTTCATTGATTGATTTGAATACCAAGGAAGAACTTCAGCTTTCCCATCACACTCATCTCAAACTCAGCCTGCATTGTCTTTGAAAATTCTTAGCAAAGGAAAACATTAGTTGAACCAAATATAATATAATTAAATATAGACTTGGAAAATTAAGATGTTATTTTTAAGTGTCTTTCTGAAGAGTGTAGTGTCGACTTGCTCTTTTTGAAAATCATTTTCTAACAGAAAATTACTCAGTCTCTCATACCAAGCTCCAAGAGCTTCTTTGAGCATAAAGTGATTTCTTAAGCTTTAGAGCATAATATGGGTGGACTGAATCCTCAAACCCAGGTGGTTGTTTAACACACACTTCTTCAAAAATTACTCTATTTAAAAATGCACTCTTAATATCCATTTGGTATAAAATAATGTCATGATCAATAAAAAAAGAGAGATGTAACCTGATTGCCTCTAACCTTTCAACTTGTGCAAATGTTTCAGAGAAATTTATACCTTCTTGTTGATTGTCGCCCTGAGCTACAAGTCTAGCCTATTTCTCACCACTTCTCCTTGCTCGTTGAAATTGTTTCTAAATATCCATTTTGTTCCAATAATGTTCTTTTGCAAAGATTTGGGTACCATATCCCATACATTATTTCTTTGAAACTGATTCAACTTTTCTTATATTGCCACAATCTAACCATCATCATAAAGTGCTTTATCAACAGAAGTGGGTTCAGTCACGAATAGTAATTCTAATAATTAATGCTCTTCTTTAAAGGCAAACCTTGTCTTTTTAGGGCTATATTTGTTTCCAAGAATTAACTCTTCTGGATAGAAGACTTGTACTTGAAGGTCTTTTTGGATTTTGATGCATATGAGGAGTCATCTCGAGCTTCTTCAGAATCTTCAACATCTGGATGAGCTTCTGAGGTTGGATCAACTTATGAATCACTTACTTTTGAAGTTTTAGTAGCTTCTGATCATCCATCTTTTGATGGATTGTTAGCTTATGAACTTTCAACTACTAGATATATAGCTCTTTATGTGTCTTTAGATACACAAATTTCATAAAAGATTTGAATTAATTCTGACATTTTACTATCAGGATCTTTATCATCAAATTTGATGTGTTTTGACTCTTCAACCATATTAGTCTCAAAGTTATACACCTTGTATACCTTAGAGCATTAAGAATATCCTAAAAAGACAATATTATGAGCTCTGGTATTAAATTTCTTCAGATAGACTTTATTGTTTAAGATGTAACATGTACATCCAAACTGATGAGAATAATAAATGCTTGGCTTTATTCCCTTGAACAACTCATATGAATTCTTGTTCAAAATATGTCTAATATAGATTCTATTATGAACCAAATATGCTGTGTTTACAGCTTCTGCCCACAAGTAGTTAGGTAAGTTATTTTCGTGGATCATGAAGTCAGAGGAAGAAGAAGAGGAATACAAAGAAGAAGAAAAATAAGATGATGAAGGAGTAAAAAGAAGTTTGGTTTTTTAGATTACCAATTTTACTTCCACCATTGGAACACTCATTTTTTATTATAAATTTGTAACCCTATTTCATTATTTTTTTTAATTATTATTACTACTATTATTATTATTTCATTAGTTTTTAATAAATTTTTTTATAGATAACTAATACTTGTTCGAATTCACATTATGTTTGATAGGAAAATCTCATTTTGATTACCTAGGGTTTATGTTTGAGTTTTTTTTTTTATTTCAAAAGATTGATATGAAACGATAATGAGAACACTAATATTCATTTGAATTTGTTTTGTTGATAATTTAGAATATTAATTATTTATGTAATATAAATCTAGTTTTATAATTTATTACTTTTATAGGCTGTTTTAATTTATTATTTTTAACATTTGTTAAATTTTGATACAAATTATAGATTTGAGAAATGAACAATTACAATTTAAATTGTTAAAGTATGTCTTAAAATTTTAAGTGATGAAGGGAAAAAAAATATGTTTTGAGATTGTCAAAAATCAGAAAGCCAAAAATAGTCCGACCAAAGCGGTTTACAAGTATCAGATTTAGTAGACTCTGTTCGTGTATCTATTAACTAATGTTAGAATATATATATATATATATATATATATATATATATATATATATATATATATATATATATATATATATATATATATATATATATATATATATATATATATATATATATATTATACTCTAAATTAATATAAAAATATATTATAAAATATTTAGAATATTTAAAATATTATAAAATATATATTTATAATATTCTAAGATATAGTACAAGATAGTAATAGTATCTTTTATTCTAACAATTAATGAAATATGTTTTGAGATTTTTTTTTTTTGGACCAATTAGGTTATATCAATTATAAATATGTATCTCATTTATTATTGTAAGTGTGAGTGTGTGACAATTTTAAGAACTTCAGAGAAAAATAGAGAAATAAGGGTTTAAGGTTTATGAAAACCTTTTAGAGTTATGTAGAAGGACCAGATAATACTTATTTACACATTGAATTTGTGTGATTACTATATTGAGAGTTAGAGAAATTGGAAAACACTTAGGTATAAAATAGAGTTTGTTTTTGGGAATTTTAAAAACTATTTTCTTGTTACTCATTTGTAATCTCTTGTAACAAGTTTTGGAGTATAGTGAATTTGGATAACTGTTCTCTCCCCAGACGTAGATCATTTGATTGAACTGGGTAAACAAACCTTTTGTGTTTCTCACATTCTTTTATCTTTGTTTGTCAAGTTAATTTAATTTCTGATTGGTTATTATTGTTGGATGCTATTTATTTCAGTTCCCACTATTCTTTGTCCCCACGTATCAAATTCCCTGATGTGAATTGAACCTTAGATTTTCACAACAAGCAATATGATGCTTTATGGATGCGAAGATGCACAAACACAGGAAAATACACAGATATACAAAGGCAAACAGGAAACTTAGGCTTGTAAGCATGGAGGTAAAAGGTATACCCATCCCAAAGGGTGTAGACTAAGGGTTGATTGTACCTATAGAACAAGGTTCTAAAAAATTCTCAAAATCATTAGTCCATCTTTCAGATATTATCGATTTCCCGAATACTCAGTGGTTAATAATATTCACAAGATAACCTCTTTTGAGTGTAGCATCGCGTATCAACTATTTTGGGACTACACCCTCATAGCCATCGCACTACGTCTTAAGAAAGGCCAAGTGGGGCTAAAGGTAATGATGGGCGATTTACAAGTGCACGAATAACATCAAAGTAATATAAAAGATTATCGATCCCACAGAGACCAAACGTCAATCTATCAATTACTATTGTTACGGTGTTTATCTAAGGCAGGTCAATTAAGGGGTTTGTTGTGCGAAATAAAAGTAAAGTACGAAATTAAAATCAATAATAAAGCAATAAGTATAGATGCAATTCATATAGCTACGTAGTATTCCAGATGTGTGCAGACAGGATTCCTTATGGGGTAATATTTTCTACTCATGAAAATAACTAATTTAACAGGAACTGTCACTTTCACGTATTCAGAACTGAGTTTATCCCTAATCGACCCCTCTTATTGTCACTTATAAAAATATGCGCATTGCGTTAGGACTAATAAGCCTATTTTTAAGAAATATAGTTTCTTGACTTAGTTGAAAAGTATTTTAACCTGGAATTTCTAACAAAAAGAGATTCTTGCGAACCAGACTTTAAATCCATAAACGCGTCTGAAAACAGTTTTAAAATCGGTTTTCTTAAACATTAAAGATTCCTAATTAACTGAGCCAAGCGCT
Organism: Lathyrus sativus; assembly: GCA_963859935.3. Taxonomy (NCBI): domain Eukaryota; kingdom Viridiplantae; phylum Streptophyta; class Magnoliopsida; order Fabales; family Fabaceae; genus Lathyrus; species Lathyrus sativus. The sequence continues at coordinate 20,800,582 of OZ012741.1, forward strand.
TTCGCTTCCTTGGAACAGTCAAAACTAAATAAATTTATCTAAAGGTTGGACGACTTTCGATCTTACCCAACAGATTTTAAGTACAGAAAATAAGTGTTAGAAGTTAAAATAACCTCTAAGTAATTCTACCAACAACCGTTTGGAATACTAATTATAACTACAATCCTCGCATCCTAGCCCTTAAGATTTAGCCGAACATGGTAAATAAATGCGAGTAAATAAAGTGCGAGTAAATAAATAAAGTGCGATAAAGGGGTGCGATAAATAAAGGTGCGAGAAATAAATGTGCGGAAAATAAAAACAGATAAAATAAAAGGCAACAAATAGACAAAAACCTGCTCAAACGAAAGGCTTTTAAAATCTTTTACAACTGGAAGTAAATGGCGGAAATAAGATGGCGGTAGGTTTAACTTCTACCCAAGTGTTCCAAACTTGATTACAGACTCGATTAAACAATGTAATAACCCCTTGATGTGAGAAGTTTATTACTTTACAATAGGTGAAATTTATGGCTTGAGTTCTGTTCTCTAAGCCTGAATGGTTTGAAATGAATCAGAACTCTTCTATTTATAGAGGTAGGAAAGTACAGGTAAAGACAAGAATGCCCCCCAACTCCTTTTGGGAGGGACATCCGTGTGAAGGTGGCGCCCGCCACCTCCTTGTGGCGTCCGCCACATGAACTAGGGTGGAAAGGAGTGGGAGATGTGGCAGTTGTCAGCAGTTGTCTTCTATCCAATGTGTGGCATCTCCTATAGCTCCCGCCATGGTGGAAGCCATGTGTACATTTCCTCAGAAAGTATGGTTTTTAACTCGTTTTTCTTCATTTCTTCTCGAGTAGCCTTGAAAATACAAAAACCTGAAAAAGAAACAAAACAGAGGCATAATACAAGAACATGGAAATAAAATACTAAGTAACATGCGCGAAATCGAGTCAATTAAACAATATATTTTAGGTCTATCAGGTAACTAAAGGTCCCTAGTGTCACAGGCTCCTAGGTCGAAAATAGTAAGTATTTTCATGAATATTCGTTCAACAATATTGTTTTTAAGAGGGCCTCAACTGAGCGGTGATTCTCAAGTCAGCTTGGTCGGGACTCACTCTCTATAAGCCTCGTCGAATACATCACCTTCCTATCATAAGCACACTCAAGTCCGGGTGTATGACTTATCTCACCACACAAGGATATCAACCCAAAATCAACAACAATAAACATATATATTGATAAGCAAATATACAACAATAAACATAAAACACGTTAGGGGATACCCACAATAAAACATTACATATCCCCAGCAGAGTCGCCATTTTTGTCGCGGTGAAAATTGGATATCAAATTATCGGTTAACTTGAATCTTAATTCATTATTCACCATCGGTCTTTAATTTGTCCAGAGGAAGGGAAAAAGATTGAATTGCCCACAAGATGCAATTCAAATGCAAAGCTAGAGAATCTAAGGTTCGGGGGTTGGTTAAACTTAGGGAAGATGCTAGCATCCTAAGAATCTGTAGTACTCTACAGTAACCTCTTGTTTTATGTGCTATTGTTGTTTACTAAGGGTAAAAGACCAGGTGGTTTATTTATAATTATACTTGCCAAGAAATCGCATATTGTGCCTACGTATCCTGACGGGAGTGGAATCAGAGTATTCGTAGTTCCCCTCAAAGGGATTGAGGAACCATTAACTGTTGGTTAAAGTTCCAGGGGGATAAGGTTTTTTATTGGTTCTAGGAGAAAAGACAAGTGTCATCTTAAGGGAGAACACTCGACTTAACCACCACAACTTGTAGGAGATGGTATTTGCATCGCATTGAGAGAAGGGCTCAAAACTCAGATTTGTCGACAAGTATGCCTCATACCTCTCTCAAGCGGAAAATATTCTACATTTCTCGATTATTATGGGGCAAGAGAATTATATCTCAATTGTCAATATGACTAACGTCTAATTCTCTTGTGGAAATAATAAGATGAATTAAATTGTATTGGTTTGTCTAAGTTGAAAGAGAAAATGGTCCTCCTTAAAGGGCGGGCTCTAAGCCTAAGTTGATCAACTCGAGGACTCAAGGATCGAGCGGGGAAATAATGATGCAAATGAGGTGCAATATGCACAACTTGTGAAGTCATGCACAAGTTCTTCCTTTGGACATGCAATTGGTAATAGAAAATTAAAAGCAAATGATATACAAAATGATATAGAATAGGTAATGACAATATATGAACATGTAACATCAAGCATTCAAAATAAAGTGTCACAGGTTAAGTTTGCAATGAGGTACCGAGATGGTTTAACTTGGTTTAATGACTTTGATTAATTTTGAAGAAAAAGTTTAAATTAAAATCTTAACGAAATTATAATTGTTTTTTTTATTTATCCTTTTGTTACAAAAATGAATTATGAAAATTAAAATAGAGGTTAATTAAGAATAGTCTCTAATCAAATAAAATTCTAGAAAAGAAATAAAAAAAATTCTAAAATATTTTAAAATTGAAATTAGTTTAAACTGTCTAAGACAAATAAAAATTAATTAAATAAAATTGTTTTAGTTATTTGTTTCATCTCCTCTTCTTCTTTCTTCTCTTCTCTTCATTTCTTCTTTTCGTCTTCCTCCGTTCAGCTCTTCTTCTTCTATTCATTTCAATTTCTTTTCCTCTTCTTCTACGCCTTTCTCCCTTCTTCACTCTTCTCCTTCTCGTCACATTCTTCCTCTTTTCTTCGTCTAACCTTTCCTCTTTTCTCTATCTCTTTCGATTTCTCATTTCTTCGTTCTCCTAAATCAACACAAATAAACAACACGAAATTTATCAGTTATCAACGTAAAAAAAAAACTTACGGTGAAGATGGGTTCTTTTTGCAGGATTCACGACGGGTGGCTGGATGGTGTCTTATTTTCACGGCGGCGGTGATTGAAAGACGGTTCCGACTATCAGAGATAAGTTTCTTAACCCTTTTCTCTTTTCTCGATCTTAGGTTTTAGATTTGGGATTTTTCGTCTCTGTATTTCTGCGAATCCGTTTGTGGCTATGGGTTAGGGTTGTTTGTAATTTTCGTATCTTCTATGATTGTCACATGTATGGTTGATCCATATTAGGGTTTATGAATCCATCCTCCACTGTTTGTATTCTGATCACAACTTATAGGCCCTGACGTATTTGGAACGGGAAACTTTTCTTTATGATTTTAAAAAGTTTCTGTTTCTAAAATTCTCTCTTACTTGATGATTAATGAGTTTCCTTTTTAACAGGGACATGTAGGTGGCTGCTTTGGAAAGAACATAACCATACTTTATGTGCTTGACCTTGCCCGATACTTGTTGTTGTTGTCATGATTGCGTTTCAAAAAAAGTTATGTCCAAAAGAGATTGTGTAGACTGCGTTTAGGGACCTAAAGACGTTTTCTTGCCATTAACGGGTGACGGTTACGGAGTATGATTGCCTCCTCTTCTATTCCAAAGCTTTTTTCATCCTCTGTTTGATTTTGGTAATCTAATTGTTGGAGGCTTGCTTTGGCATGTTATTGGAAACAAAATCGGATGCTGATACCTCCACAATGGTGTGCGAAAACTGCATGGTTTCAATTCACTGCCTTGAATCGCCGTAATTAGAAAAGGAATGTCAGGGAGAAAGCTTGTTGACCTTCAACCTTTATTCCTGCCATCGTTCATGGTGAATTTGACAAGTATGTATTGTTGTAATCGCTTCGCGTATTACCTGCTTCTTCTTTGACTTAGTTCGAAAGTTAGAAACCGACAGTCTTCTTTTGCCATAAGATTTACGAAGGACAGTATCTAGATGGTTTTGGAATCCTTCACCCGCGACTGGTTTTGTGCAACTGCTCGTAGTTGACTAATAACAACATCTAAGTCCTATGAAAGCAACTGGTCGAACAAGGAAGGGTTTATCCGGGCATCAAACTCAATCTTCAAGTCATTCAAACCACTGCTAAAAGCTTTGCTATTTTGAAGTCTCCACCTTCAAAGATCCACATCTTCAATTAAAATGTTGCCTCGCACGGTCGAATTCACCAATCACCGAAGGTTGGCCACAACACCAGCATCAAGATTCACAAGTTTTTCTTTGAAGTGCTCAAAAGCAAAAGTAGCCCCGATTCTCTCCATGTCAATAACCTTAGTCATGTTCTCCCCAAGTGAAGTATCATCACTATAAAGGCTCTCAAGTGCAATTTTGTGATGGGTTTCGGTTTTGAATGCTCTGAGACATATTTATTGCACATGTAATAGCATAACTAGGATTATAACTAGAATTTTATTTACTTTAAAAATCAAGGTGTATTGTAACCTGGAGTAGTAACATGCTGCGAATTCCTTGTAAGAGAAAAGAGGCGCTCAAGTCAAAGCCTCTATAATTCAATCTTGATTTCTTTCTCTGTTTGGAACCAAACAAGTTTAGATATTAATTAATTTACCAACAGGCTCGTAGTAATAGCTATGCAAACCATCTTGCATTTGTAACCTTTAAACTTTGATGGTGAATTCTAAAAAAAACAAAACGGTCTTTCTTTCATTTTGGTTTTTGAATTGCATAGCTCTTTTGATTTTGCAATGTACTTGAATTTGCTGAAAACTTAATAGATTGTGTTCAAACTCTTCCACTTAAACTTGAATACAGGTTCTTCTTACGATAGTTATGGAATAGTCCCAATTGGGCCTCAACTTACAAGGATACACACAATCTCTTCGAAATTGTAGCTTGGACTTAAATCTTGATTTTAAACTTGAAGTTGCAAAGAAAGTAGTGAATCAATTCAAACCTTCATAAAGAGAACATAAATCTTAAATTTTACTCTGAAAACTTAACGCTTAAACTCAAATCCAATCTTCAATCACTATCGTTTCGGAGCATTAACAAAGGGAATTCGAATTTCTTTTAAGAAACATGACCCACGTCCCGAGGGATCCTTTGAAAAAAGGGATACAACTTGAAATTCTACCTGCCATAAGACCATGATCAATCCTCAAATGACTATGTTTAACCCTAAAGAAAATTCCATTTCTCTTCAAGAGTAGGTACTGAAGCTTTTAAGAGATATTGATAAAAAACCAATAGAAAACCCCATAATCAATTTGAACTAGGCTCAATTGAGCATGTCTTTGAAGTATTTAATTGTGAGAATGAATTCTATCTCCACTTGAAATTACTGCATTTGCACAAGTTGGTTAACCATAATAGACACACACAAATGTAAAAATATATCATGGTGAAAGTGCCCAAGTAGGTGGGATCTTAAGGTTAAAAATTAGGGTGCTGCAGATGCCCCTTGTAACAGCCCAATTTTTCAATAAGTGATTAATTGTGCTAATTAATTGGTTTATATGATTTATCTGATTTAAATAAATTATTGGATTTATTTAAATGAGTTAATGGATTTAATTAATTTATTCTACTTGGTAGAATAATGTGGATTTATTAGATATTCTCTAATTAATGATAAGATGAGATATTTTGTGAGAAATGAATTGATAGGTATTTTTGAGACAAGAATTATGATGGAAAGAAAATAGAAGGATATATAAGGGGAATTGGAGAGAAAAGAAAAGAGATAGAAACATCAGAGAAAGAAAGAAAGAAAAGGAGAGAAAGAATAGAGAAAGAGGAGAAAAGAGAAGAGAAGAGGGAAACTTGGAGAAATCATCAAGAATCAACTTCAAGCTTCAATCCAATCAAGGTAAGGGTGAGAAACATTATTATTTGATCAATGTGTATGATTATGTATGAGTTGTGTTGGATTTGTTGGTAGTTTTCTCTATTTTCTATTTCTAGGGCAAATGAGTTAAATCGATAGAATCGAGTTTTGAACGGTTAAAATTCAAAATAAATTGCATAGTTTAGTCGGGTAATGTTTAGCCGTGATTATTGGACTTCGTTTGATTGAATTTGGTTGAGTTTGTGAGTTTTGACATTTTTGGATAATTGAGGGTTTGAGATTTGAGTGAAAATCGGACGTCGTAGAAATCGTGTTTAATGGTTCTAATTCACTGCTATATGTTAGGTGAGTATGAGTATGTATTTGTTTCGGAAAAAAAAATTGAATCGGTCGGATTTTCGGTCGAAAATGCAAAATCCCGTAGCCGTGTTTAGGCAAAATTCTGGTTTTTCGGAAAACTTCGAAAATTCATAACTCTTGAACCGTAAATCGGTTTTGACCCCCGTTCGAAGCGTTGATAAGTTAACGAGATTATCTTTCTAGAAAAAATGGCTTTGAGGCCTGTACCTCGTTCAATTATAGCAGAAAATTGAAAACATATTGTTGTGTTGATTTTTACCGTCGCGAATGTGTGTGATTGATGTGTTATTGTGCAGAATACTTTTGTTATATAACATATAACTTGTGCATGTTGTGATATGATATGCTGTGGGTAGCCGTATGGCGTGAATCCTAGATGGTGGAATCGATTATGAAATATAGTCTTTTGACAAATATATGCGTATTGTTTGTATGTGAAGAATGCATGAGAATATATTGTGAATATGTGTGCATTGTTTGAAAAGGTAATGAGGTTGAATTATGAATGCATATTTGTTGTATCCGATTATTGTGAATTAATGCACGAGAGCATGTTGTAAGATATGCGTGCATTGTTTGACAAATATGTTGATGAAAAGTATGAATACTTGATTATATGATATGTTGTGTGTGCAATCTTGTTTAATTCTTGAAGGGAGGAATTATGTGAATGCATGGGATTAAGACGTGTGATCGGTCTTAAGTGCATTTTGTTGTTGATTGCATATGCATCATTTAGTCAAGAAGCAATGTTTGCTAGTTTCGTGGAGGCTAGTGACTTGTCCCAAACCTAGAGCGGGGTTTGAAAGCTTAGGGAACGGGCTTTTGTTGTTATCGGTCTAGGGAACGGACCCGGTTTAAGTGTAAAAACCGAAAAATTATAACAAGTGTTGGTACTACATGGCATGAGTTGCATTGAGTTGCATTGAGTCTCATGGAATGAATATATGATTGTTGTATGAAGTTATGCATAGGTGTATGTACATGACTTGTGTAATTGTGAACTATGGATATGTTTGATGATTGACCATGTTTGTGTATATATATATATATATATATATATATATATATATATATATATATATATATATATATATATATATATATATATATATATATATATATATATATATATATATATATATATATATATATATATATATATATATATATATATATATATATATATATATATATATATATATATATATATATATATATATATATATATATATATATATATATATATATATATATATATATATATATATATATATATATATATATATATATATATATATATATATATATATATATATATATATATATATGCTTTGTGAAGTATATGATGAGTTATGATGAAGTATGGTGAGAATGGTGGAATATGCGTATGTGCATTACTTGTGTAATTGAGAGTTGTGAATATGTGATCATTGTATGAAAGTATACTTATGAACATGAATTATTGGTTTGAGAATTGTGAATGTGTAATTGTGAATTAGTGAGTAAATATAATATGTGTATGTTCATGTGGAATGTTGAGATTTATGGATACGTGCATGATGAATATGCTTGGTGATTATCCATATTTGATTATATATATGTTGTATTGTACATGATGAGTTATAATGAATTGTGGTGAGAAAATGTGGAATATATGTATTTTGTGCTTGTGTATTTGTGTATATATAATTATATGCATTGTTATTATGATAATATTTCTCACCCTTCTGCTGGAATGATGTCCTACATGACATCGTGCAGGTATCAAGGAGTAGTATTGCTCGTAGTTACGAGGTCGCTTTTGGTGTAGCCGTTTAGTGATTTAATTATGTTGGGTCGAGTCATGCTCTGGTCATGTAACACTGGGATCGCTTGGGTTGTGTTTAAGATATACATTATGTACTCTATAAACGTGTTTATATCTATTGAAATATTATGATGTTGGCATTAGTGCCTAAGTGATGTTGTTTTATGTGATAAAAACAAATGTTTCTTTTATGAAAATTGTGGTATAATTGAATCCGCTGCTACATGCAAAGTGAAGTTTTGTAAAGCATAATTTTATATTGAAATAGTAATGAGCATGACAGGTGGTTTTGATATTTTGAAAGTTATGTGTAATGCCCTTTTGTAAATGCATGGAAATTTACTCTGATTATTCATATATTATCCGTGGGGTTTAGAAGGGTGTTACATTAGTGGTATCAGAGCAGGTCGGTCCGTCCGGCCAAGTTGTCTAATGTTGTTTGTTCCCTGGTATATGACATGTGTGTGAAAACACTGTCGATACATGTTTGTTGTCTAACCTTTGTCTTCAAGAGTGAGAATGATTCAAATGGGGGAGAAACTGGTGCTTCTCCAAGATGTTGCAAGTGTGGAGTTGTGGCTTAGTGTATAGTTGAACGCTCTTATAGTTTGGTAAAGACGATTTATGCCCCATCATGATTTTCGGCTGTCTATCGATAAATTGAGGAACTGATCACCCTTAATCTCTTGTTGATAGTAGTTGGGATTGTGTTGGATGGGATAGACGTGTCTTGCAAGCTTAGATGGCGTGAGCAATGAATTGTTTGGAGTTAAGCCAAGTGCTGAAAAATTATTTTGATGAGTCGGCGCAGGACAGTGATGAGATGTTTCATTTTGATGGAAATTTTGAGTGTTAACGAAAGTGGGAAGTTGGCGGTTTGCCGATTAATTGTGGTTGTCTGGAAGTTATTCTGACAAGATAGTGATATACAGCCAGGACGTGAAGTGGAGTTGTGATTGACTTAGTTACGGGAACTAGTCCGATATTAAGAGCTCTATATTGTATGTCTATTTGGATAGTCAAGGAATTAAACTGATTGAGTAGTTTTGAGACTTGTGTCTGGTGTGTGTGTTGTGACAACAGATTGTGAAGTTAAGTATATAAAGGGTGGATAGTGACTTCTGGTGATTATTAAAGGAAGTAAGGCGTGGGATACTATATTGGTATAATTAGACCTTTAAACATTTCAAGAGTTGAAGATGTGTTGAATGACCTTCTAAGTGTGGAAATGTTGTTTTCGTATTTTTGTCGTAACGGGAGGACCGTAACTCGGAATGACGCAAGACTAAAAGCGCGGGAAACAATGCTTTATGTGATGGTGAAGTAGTGACATGGAATTAATTATTTATTGATGGAATATGTTTGGTTGTTGTAGTAAGTGCGGTTTGTATTTCCGCCATGACTCACAAATTGAGTGTCCGTTTGGCATAGGATTCTCCATACTTAATTGAGTGAGTCAATGGTTGGATAACTGATGATATTTGGATATACTCGAAGAGTATAGAGGATCATGTTGAGCATCGGGAACTTGAGTTATCAGTGTTGGAGAAGAAGTAGTAATATTCTACTGTGAAGAAAGTTTAAGGAATTGTTAGGAAAGCTGTCAACAGCTCGTGTATTGGTTTTGCCGAATCCGACAGAACAAATTATTGTGTTTTGTGATGTTTGGTTGATATGATTGGGGGATATGTTAAGTACAACATCAACGAGTTTTGGTTATGCTTTAAGGCAACTTAAAGTACATAAGGGAATTATCTGACAAGTAATTGGAGTTGGTTGCTGTTGCATGTTTGTGCCGGAGTTTGGAAGCCTCAATTGTTTAGTTGAGATTTGAGATGGTTGGTGATCTTAAGAACTTAAGGTATTTGTTGATTTGAAAAAGAGTTGAATATGGTGCAGAGGAAATAAATAGGGACTTCTGAAGGAGTATGGTTTTGGGTTGAATTACCATTCGAGTGAGACCAAGTGGTAGCAGAGGTATCGAATTGGAAATTTCTGTATATACCAATGATGGTGGTAATGAGTTAGAACTGATGAAGCAAATTCGGGATATGATTCGACTTGGGTGGTTATGAATGGATTGGCAAGATTAACTCATTTCTTACTAATGAGGATGAATCATTCTATACTGAAGCTAGCTAAGAGGTATAGTGAGGAAGTTGCGGGGTAGTATGGGTTACCGTCGAATATTGTGTCAGATGGGAATCTGAATTTTCGTTGAGATTTTGAGAAAGTTGTAGACGCTTTGGGTGTCATGTTGAAGTTGAACTCTGTCTAGCATCCGTGGACGGAATGGACAGACAAAGAGAACTATCTAGTATGTACGGGATTTGTGGAGAGCTTGTGTGTTGGATCAAGGTGGATCGTGGGATAGTTAACTATCGTTGCTTGAATTACCTACAATGACAATGATCATTCTAGTATCGGAATGACATTGTATGAGGCTTTGTACGGTAAGAGGTGTAGGAATCCTTTGTGTTGATGTTTGCCAGGCGAGAGTGTTGTACTCGGACCTGATATTGTGCAAGAGACGACTAAAAAGATTAAAAGGATCCAAGAAAAGACGTGTTTCGAGATTTACAATAGTAACTGGTGTCGGTCGAGCTTGAGGTCTCGGAAGCACCCACTGTGTATTGTTGATCTGTATCAGAGTGGCGCAGCGGAAGCATGGAGAAAATAGCATGTTAGATTGTTTTACTGCTGTCGCTTGTGGGAATTGCATGATGTGTTCATGTGTCTAAGTTGAGGAAGTGCATTCATTCAGATGGATAGTGTATGAGTGAGAGAGGATTTGATTGTTGAGACATTGCCAGTTCAGGTTGATGAACAAGAAGCAACTTCGAGGTATAGAGCTTCCTTGGTGGAGGTAGTTGGGAGATTAGGATGCGAGAGTCGTATCCAGAGTTATTTGAATCAGGTAACATTTTCGAGGACGAAAATTCCTAAAGTGGGGGAGGGTTGTAACAGCCCAATTTTTCAATAAGTGATTAATTGTGCTAATTAATTGGTTTATGTGATTTATCTGATTTAAATAAATTATTGGATTTATTTAAATGAGTTAATGGATTTAATTAATTTATTCTACTTGGTAGAATAATGTGGATTTATTAGATATTCTCTAATTAATGATAAGATGAGATATTTTGTGAGAAATGAATTGATAGGTATTTTTGAGAGAAGAATTATGATGGAAAGAAAATAGAAGGATATATAAGGGGAATTGGAGAGAAAAGAAAAGAGATAGAAACATCAGAGAAAGAAAGAAAGAAAAGGAGAGAAAGAATAGAGAAAGAGGAGAAAAGAGAAGAGAGAGGGAAACTTGGAGAAATCATCAAGAATCAACTTCAAGCTTCAATCCAATCAAGGTAAGGGTGAGAAACATTATTATTTGATCAATGTGTATGATTATGTATGAGTTGTGTTGGATTTGTGGTAGTTTTCTCTATTTTCTATTTCTAGGGCAAATGAGTTAAATCGATAGAATCGAGTTTTGAACGGTTAAAATTCAAAATAAATTGCATAGTTTAGTCAGGTAATGTTTAGTCGTGATTATTGGACTTCGTTTGATTGAATTTGGTTGAGTTTGTGAGTTTTGACATTTTTGGATAATGAGGGTTGAGATTTGAGTGAAAATCAGACGTCGTAGAAATCGTGTTTAATGGTTCTAATTCACTGCTATATGTTAGGTGAGTATGAGTATGTGTTTGTTTCGAAAAAAAGAATTGAATCGGTCGGATTTTCGGTCGAAAATGCAAAATCCCGTAGCCGTGTTTAGGCAAAATTCTGGTTTTTCGGAAAACTTCGAAAATTCATAACTCTTGAACCGTAAGTCGGTTTTGACCCCCGTTCGAAGCGTTGGTAAGTAACGAGATTATCTTTCTAGAAAAAATGGCTTTGAGGCCTGTACCTCGTTCAATTATAGCAGGAAATTGAAAACATATTGTTGTGTTGATTTTTACCGTCGCGAATGTGTGTGATTGATGTGTTATTGTGCAGAATACTTTTGTTATATAACGTATAACTTGTGCATGTTGTGATATGATATGCTGTAGGTAGCCGTATGGCGTGAATCCTAGATGGTGGAATTGATTATGAAATATAGTCTTTTGACAAATATATGCGTATTGTTTGTATGTGAAGAATGCATGAGAATATATTGTGAATATGTGTGCATTGTTTGAAAAGGTAATGAAGTTGAATTATGAATGCATATTTGTTGTATCCGATTATTGTGAATTAATGCACGAGAGCATGTTGTAAGATATTGCGTGCATTGTTTGACAAATATGTTGATGAAAAGTATGAATACTTGATTATATGATATGTTGTGTGTGCAATCTTGTTTAATTCTTGAAGGGGGAATTATGTGAATGCATGGGATTAAGACGTATGTGATCGGTCTTAAGTGCATTTTGTTGTTGATTGCATATGCATCATTTAGTCAAGAGGCAATGTTTGCTAGTTTCGTGGAGGCTAGTGACTTGTCCCAAACCTAGAGCGGGGTTTGAAAGCTTAGGGAACGAGCTTTTGTTGTTATCGGTCTAGGGAACGGACCCGGTTTAAGTGTAAAAAACCAAAAAATGATAACAAGTGTTGGTACCACATGACATGAGTTGCATTGAGTCTCATGGAATGAATATATGATTGTTGTATGAAGTTATGCATAGGTGTATGTACATGACTTGTGTAATTGTGAACTATGGATATGTTTGATGATTGACCATGTTTGTATACATATATATATATATTATATATATAATATATATATATATATATATATATATATATACATATATATATATATATATATATATATATATATATATATAATATATATATATATATATATATATATATATATATATATATATATATATATATATAAATATATATATATATATATATATATATATATATATATATATATATATATATATATATATATATATATATATATATAAATATATATATATATATATATATATATATATATATATATATATATATATATATATATATATATATATATATATATATATATATATATATATATATATATATATATATATATATATATATATATATATATATATATATATATATATATATATATATATATATATATATATATATATATGCTTTGTGAAGTATATGATGAGTTATGATGAAGTATGGTGAGAATGGTGGAATATGCGTATGTGCATTACTTGTGTAATTGAGAGTTGTGAATATGTGATCATTGTATGAAAGTATGCTTATGAACATGAATTGTTGGTTTGAGAATTGTGAATGTGTAATTGTGAATTAGTGAGTAAACATAATATGTGTATGTTCATGTGGAATGTTGAGATTTATGGATACATGCATGATGAATATGCTTGGTGATTATCCATATTTGATTATATATATGTTGTATTGTACATGATGAGTTATAATGAATTGTGGTGAGAAAATGTGGAATATATGTATTTTGTGCTTGTGTATTTGTGTATATATAATTATATGCATTGTTATTATGATAATATTTCTCACCCTTCTACTGGAATGATGTCCTACATGACATCGTGCAGGTATCAAGGAGTAGTATTGCTCGTAGTTACGAGGTCGCTTTTGGTGTAGCCGTTTAGTGATTTAATTATGTCGGGTCGAGTCATGCTCTGGTCATGTAACACTGGGATCGCTTGGGTTGTGTTTAAGATATACATTATGTACTCTATAAACGTGTTTATATCTATTGAAATATTATGATGTTGGCATTAGTGCCTAAGTGATGTTGTTTTATGTGATAAAAACAAATGTTTCTTTTATGAAAGTTGTGGTATAATTGAATCCGCTGCTACATGCAAAGTGAAGTTTTGTAAAGCATAATTTTATATTGAAATAGTAATGAGCATGACAGGTGGTTTTGATATTTTGAAAGTTATGTGTAATGCCCTTTTGTAAATGCATGGAAATTTACTCTGATTATTCATATATTATCCGTGGGGTTTAGAAGGGTGTTACACCCCTATTTAAATTTTTTATATCTAGAGATATGGATATTGAAATCTTCGTCTCGACGTGATAGGATGGACTTAAATACAAACATTGCACGAATGTTTGGCCCTAAGAAGCCACCAAATGCATATGATATAAGATGATATGAAATGCAAGGCCGAGGTCCTGTGATGAAAATATGTCGCAGGGGAACAACCGAACACGACACACGGGAAATAAAGGTCAACAAAGAACAGGCTTGACAGAGCGAGACTCCCCAGGGAAAGATTGACAATCACAAGGTATCTATAGACATGAAAAACTTTCGAGAAAATCCACTTGAAGCAACTATTGTATAGGTCAAATGTAATGATCTCAAGATATGCTAGCTGGAAGAGTCTACTGTCGAGACTTGTAACTTCAATTTGAGAATACTTTTGGCTAAAGAGTCTACTGTTAAACTTTTAAGGAATCTGCTGTCGAGATTCTATGTTGAGGTTTATTGGAAATCTACTTCTGTCGAAGTCTTCTGGAAATCTTCCACCGAGAATTTCCAGGAATTGAAAAGAAATACCTACTGCCGAGGTCTTCTGGAAATATTCTGCCGAGACTTGCCAGGGAAAGAGACAAACGAACCCCAATAGGTTGCTTAAACGTACGGTATCTCCATCAAAAATGAAGATGCATGGTACTCATCATTAGGAATGTAATAGTTTAAACAACGGGCAAGAAACTTGAAATTGAAGGATAACCTACTACCAATATGTGGTAGCCTAAGCAAAGGTATCTAGCCGAAACAAAGAAATGCACATTACCTACTATCAATCATTTGATAGCCTAAGCAAAGGTAACATGAAGGAAATATGACCTACTACTACCAATCCTGGTAGCCTAAGGAAAGGTATCTGTCCAAATGATACGGTATATTACCTACTATCAAACGTATGATAGCCTAAACAAAAGTAATAACCAAAAATGATACGGTATATTACCTACTATCAAACATATGATAGCCTAAGCAAAGGTAATAACCAAAGATGAATTTTCCTAATCAAGGCATAATTCAGTTTCTTCTATAATCAAATATTCTACTTGAAAAGGGTAAAATAAACCTCCCCACACTTCAAGGTTGTATGCCAAGAACGGTTCTCAGTTTTTTCCTAGAATGATGAGTACTTATGAGAGTATCTTCACATGGGATTTCAACCTTTACTGTAGATTATAGACTTCAGCGATAATCCATAATTTATTGGAGATTGTAAAACTTCACCGTGGATCTTCAGAAGAGATGCATGCCGGTTGATTTTCAAATACGTCTTATCAAATAAAGAGAGATCAATTATAATAATCTTCACCAAACTTCTCAGGAAAGATGCCATTTGATGGAATTAGACTTGTGTGATGGACTCACTAGGAAATACATTCCTGAGGAGTATCTTTGTTGTAGCCATAAAAATGTATGAAACTCTTGTAGTGAAATTTCTCAAATAAATAGACATATATGTAAAGTCTTCGACCAACTTCTCTGACAGATTCCTGGAGAGATGCCACTCGACGAGTTGATAATCTTGATAAACTCACTAGGGATGGACAAATTATCTTGAGGAGACTGTCATTTGTCATTCAAAATAGAAAACCTGATCAAAACAAGTTTCTCAAATAAAGAGGCCGCTTGTGGTCTAGGTATAAATTGTTGAGAAGATGTTGTAATATTGTTGGAGAAATACTTTGTCTTTAATGGTGACCTTCATAAAGATTCTTGCTGAGGAACAAAGTGCAAAATAAATGCGCTTATTCCAGGTTCAAAAGTTGGAATACCTAAAATTGTGATTGTGAAGACTGAAGTTCAAATCAAGAAATAACTAAAGAGAAACTGTCAAGCAAGACCTAACCATTGAGGTACGAGCTCAAATGGGTTTTAACTGAAACAACCGTCTTCCACAAGGTCAAACTCTGTGGGGAAATAGAAATATTGTGCTCTTTCTGCCTAGGGCTGACGAGTCTACTTGGAGGGAAGAGACGAACCCAGTCACTTGGGGAATAAATACAACCGAAGTGACAGAACAACAAGCACAAAGATGCAAGATGCATATGCCATGCCATCTATCTATATGCTATGCGTATGCTTATGCTGATAAAATAAACGAAAATAAACAATCAGAGATGAAATAAACATCTCGAGACAAACATCCGACCAATCTTCGAAGATAGAAGCACCACTAAGGATAGATGGAGAACCAAATACGGGATCACAATCTTGCTTCGGGACTTCAAAACTTCTTTGGGGGATAGAAAACACTCCACTTGGGGAGGTGAAGTTAAGCAAATCACTGGGAATTCTCAGGTCACCGGCTGGAGAATTCTTGCATCGAAAAGATTCTTCGAAGAATTGTCATGACCACCTGAAGTAAAATTTACCGGGGACATGAGTGAAGAATGTTGTGCGATTGATGAAATTCTGTATTGATGAACTGCATGGTAGTCGCTGTTTTGAACAAAATAATGTCCCACAGTACATGCTTTATGAGAATAAGTCATTCCAAAAGGATTTTACAGAAAACTTGGCGTCCAAAATATTCCAATGTTTTCAAACTCTCTGGAGAGATTCGTTGAATCTCGACATAACTGCCCCTGATTAACGGTGCTATGTATAACCGAGTCTTCAAAAATAGCTCTATAGGTGAAAAACTTGTATAAATGAGCACACTGGAAACGATTTTCCCTTGTTCATCAGGATTTTCATGTTCAAAGGACCGAACGTATCGTCGGTGTCTATATGTAAACTTTCTAATATATCAAGTAAAGTTAGCGAGTCAGAAATTTTAATTCCGAAACTATTAATGCAACATACATATCTGTCTTGAAGTTTTTTTGAAAAAAAGATATCATAATAACTTGTGGCAAAATCACTAGTTAGCATATAAATTTATTCTATAAAGCCAATACCTAAATCGAGAATAACTCATAGGAGTCAGGAAATGTTATCTCATTGAGTATGCTTTCGAAATAAAACCTGACTTTAATTAGGACTTTTGAGGGTTGTATCATGGTTTAGTTTACGATTTGTAAAACAAAGGAATAAAAGGGTCAAAGATTATTTGCATCCACCCCTTCTTCGTGATGTTTTCCAATCCTACATTCAGTTAACTCGATACGAGCACTCATCTCTCAAGAGGATCTTGATATGGTTGAGAAACCACTAAGTCTTTGGACATGGATGCCACTCACCTTTTTCTTTTGATGTTTGATCATACTACTTTGTTCTTTACTGAGGATATTTCTTTGTAATCCTTTGTTCTTGCTTTTCGCATTTTTCATGCCCTAACTTTTGCCTGGATGGAGTCCTTTGAATTTGACTTTAAGGTCCAGCGGGATGTCTCAATTTTGCCTAAGTCTCCTTCACAGGTTTTGACTTAGCGGGCTTTTCATTTTTTTGATTTATGAACAAGTCGTGTGACTCTAAAGCATTTAAACCCTTTTGAAAGAATTGTGACTGCCTCACTCTTTAGATAGTTGAGGGATAATTATTGTGTATTTGAGTTTCAGCCTCCTAATATGTGAGGAATGAATTCTTGAATGTTCACTCCTCCTTTTGAGAGTCTAGGCGCTCGATCAGTTTAACTGAAACCTACCCTACCCCAGGTAAAAAAAATTGAGGGTTTTTTGTATGTAAGGAAAAAAAAACTCCTACTTCAAGGCTCAAAGGGGGTTAACAAAGGATTACCTTCCTTATATCTCCAGTGTTTGAGGATTTGAAACAATGCCTTGCATCATCAGCAGGGTTTTATTCAAAATCATACAACAAGAGATCTTACGTTTTTGATTTCATCATCCTCCTCTTCATCAAAGTGAGGATTGGGTAAAGTTGGCATCATAAATCATAAAAAACATTTTACGAGTGAACACGAATGGATTTCTTCAAGACAAGCAATTTTATTGCATTAGCATTCAAAATAAACAAATTCTTACATGCCAATTATGCTTTTATAATCAAAGAAATAAAATACATATAAGCAAGCAAAATGAACTGTCTGATGGGCCCTTCTCTTGATTTCAACGGCTTGAGTAGGAACCTCATGGGTCTTTATATTCATCAGTATAACAATATTCCATTCACGATTGAGCCTCCTCCTTTGAAGATTAACACTTCATCATCTATCATTTCTTGAACTCTTTTTTGGAAAACTTTGCACTCTTCAATCGAATTCCCCACTACCCCATCATGAAATTCACAACTGGCGTTCATGTTGAACCAAGGCAGGCGAGATTTCATGGTTCTAGTCCTTCTGGGTGTCATTACTGAGTTTTTAGCAAAATAATACCATAGCATACTGTAAGTCATTGGAATATGATCAAACTGGTGAGTTTCTTCTCTTGGGATACTTTGAGATATCTTCTGATTCTGAAACTGAGTTCAGACACGTCGATCCTGATGTTGGTTTGAAGAAATCAACCTTCATTTATGAGGTGGTCGCTGTTTATGCTGAACAGGCGATGCATACCGATGTTGAGGTATTGGAGCTGGATTTGACAGGATTTGAGTGGAACCTCAAATTGCGTTAACATCAACACTTTCTTCCTCTTGGGAATCACTAACTGAATCTTCTTCATTAGCTTGGCTATGCAAGTTATTTTGGAGTCTTCCACTTTTGAGTCTGCTTTCGATGTTTACTTCGACTTCTACAATTTTGGAGAACTCTAACGGCACAACGTCTACCATTTTATCATAATAAGAGCCTGACAGTGTTCTTAGAAACATCTTGGTTAATTCCTTTTCTTGAAGCGGCAGATGAACTTGGGCTGCCAACTCTTTCCATCGTTGAGCATACTCCCTGAAAGAGATTCGTTGTCATTCTTACTCATGCTCACCAGTTGATCACTGTCGGGAGCCATATCTAAATTATAATTTTATTGCTTCACGAAAGCATCAGTTAAATCTTCCTAAAACTGAAGGTGGTTCCTTTGTAGCTTCATATACCATATCAAGGATGCCCCACATAAACTTTCTTGAAAGCAATGAATCATCAACTTGTCGTTGTTAATATAAGTAGTCATCTTTCGACAAAACATCGTCAAATGGTATCTTGGACAACTAACACCCTTGTATACTTTGAAAACAAGCATTCTAAACTTTGGAGGAATAATTGCACCTGGAACTAGACACAAGTCATGAGCATTAAGACCGGATTCATTAGCTCTTTTCATCATCTTCAATTGTTCTTTGAGATCACAAAATCCTTTCTCAATTGCTATAATTCTAGGATCGTCCACCTTTGTCTCAGTATGAACATTCTGAGGATTTGATCAACACCATGGAAACTAGGAATCTCTTTCATCAACTTGATCAACCAGGTTATCTTGTAGAGGTTGAGATTGTGTAGGAACATCCGCTTGTTGAACATTATCATCAGAGGAAAGATAAAATATCGGATTAGTCAATACTCTGAAGCCGGTCATGAGATCCATATCTTTCATTCTTTTTACTATCCTTCAGTACTTACTTCGAGCTTAGTCAGATGGTCAAGATGCCAGCTGACAAGACAAAGATAGAAGGTCGAATGAGCTACAGCAGGGGAGAGACACATGCACATGCAAATGCTAAATAAGGGATGCAAAATGTAGAATGCAGATGAAAGGATTTCATGGAACAATTTTTGGAGTATAATGAATTTGGATAACTGTTCTCTCCCCCAGATGTAGATCATTTGATTGAACTGGGTAAACAAACCTTTTGTGTTTCTCACATTCTTTTATCTTTGTCTGCCAAGTTAATTTAACTTCTTATTGGTTATTATTGTTGGATGCTATTTATTTCGGTTGCCACTATTCTTTGTCCCCACGTATCAAATTCCCTGATGTGAATTGAACCTTATATTTTCACAACAATAAATATGATACTTTATGGATGTGAAGATGCACAAACACATGAAAGCACACAGATATACAAGGGCAAACATGAAACTTAGGCTTGTATACATGTAACACCCTAAATTTAATTGGAATATTTTATTTAATTTATTTAAATGAAAATATTCGTATTTTGGTAATTTTGTGGATTATTGAGAATTATGCATTTTTGGGTTATTTATTTAATTAATAATATACAATATGTTAATATTAGTATTGTTATTATTAGTTAAAATAAATATAAGTGGGAGAAGGGTAATTTAGAAAATGAAGAGGAGTTAGTGAGGGTATTATGGAAAAAGCCCAATTGTGAGGCTCAAGACTAGGTTTAACAAAAAGGAAATTCTGAAGGGAATAAGATTCATTTTGTTAGACTGTGAAAAGAATTGAGGCCAGAACTCTGAGGAGAAGATTGGAGGCAGAAGTTTCGAAAGATTCCCTGAAATATTTGTGAAGGCTTTGATCGACAATTAAGGTATGATGAGTATTACCTTCATGATTTTCCATGTGTAACTTTCAATGTATTTAAGGTAGATTTAAGGTTTTAGGGTTTTGAGGATGGATATGAGAAATAATGATCTTTGGCCTTCGTGGCCTAAATCTATCATTGTGGATCTAACCGTGGAATTCATTGGGGTAAAAGGGAAAGTTAGGCCTTCATGGCCAAAACCATGAATTGTTATTTGTCTAACCATGAAGGGATATGAATATTTGATAGTGAGTAACTCTGATGCCTTTGGGGAAATTGTAGGGAAATTTGTGATTTAGGGCGTGAGTATGTTACGGGATTGGCCTAATGAACCGTAGGTTTTGTGCCATTATCGTCGTAAGACCTTAGGGATGGTTTAGGAATGTTTTAGGGGAATTGGGGAAGTGAATCGTGGGGGCTTTTAGACTGATTTTAGGTTCTGGTGCATAACTGAGTTTTGCTGTCATCGTGCTGTTTGCCTAGAGAACAATTGTGTTCCCAGACTCGCCTAGCGAAGAATCCTTCGCACAACGAAAAAACTCGCCCCAGACTCGCCTAGTGAACATGCCAACGAATGTAGCAGAGTTTCGCGAATGTTGATCGTGTGCAGCGATGCCTTGATGTTTGATTATGAGATTTCTTTGACGATTTAACACGAGTATGACTGTGAGTTTTATGTGATGTCTACATGGTTACATGATGATTTCTATGATGTATTGATTGGATAACTATGACGATATTACCATGATTTTGATGAATTCTATGATGACATGAGATATGATGATGATTATGATGAATGATGATGCACCTATGTTGTTATTATGAGGATGATTTGTGACGTGTGCATCATGCATTCATGTGCATCCGGACTTCGGTTCAGGACCTCGATTACTTTGGCTTCAATGTCATTATGCGGATGTGAAGTATTTTGATGTGCTCCGGTTCTCAAGTAGAATCGATCCTATTGATGAGGATCTATGGATGGTTGATGGCCCAGTATCCATCGCACTGTGATGATTGGTACCACATGCATTGAGTCTTGTTGCATTTGCATTTATGAGTCATTTGGAATAATTTACGATGTTGTGGCCTTTGAGGCCTATTGATGAATATGATGATGTTGAATATGACTATGACGCCATTTTATGTGTTGATTTTCATACATTGATTATTATGAATCATTTTACTCACCTTGCCTGTTTGAGTGTTACCTCCATGTGGGTAGCGTGCAGATGACCAGGTTTAGCCGTGGACACCATCGAGGATACTTTTTTTGAAGTCTTTGAGTTGTTAGCCTTTTTAGTTAACTTATAGGAACTTGCTCTGATATGTAACATCGGGTTGGGGTCTTTTGAGTTAAACTATGTTTTATTTGAGTTTATTTTAATTATCTTCCCGTATGAGGAAAACCTTGGTTTATGCCTTCTGAGTTCCGCTGCTTTGTGCAATTTGATGTATTTTGGGAAAACCCGTTGTTTGCGGAGCCTTGACCTATTTTGATGATTTGGGAAATGTACGCCCTTTTGTGGTGGCTTTCATTGAAATTTTTAAATTTACTTAGATATATGTGAATAAATGTGCCTTTTAATTATCGGGTAGAAAAAAGTGTTACATTAGTGGTATTAGAGCAGGTCGGTCGGTCCGGCCAAATTTTTACGTTGTTAGTCCCCTGTCAGTCAATAGTGTGGGAACACTATTGGATGAGTTGTTTTCTTCTAACCCTGTTGGTGGTTGCAAATGGATAGGAGGAATGATCATGCTATTGCTGATGTGCTGGAATCACTTGCCTAAGTGATGGCTCAAAATGGTGGACCTCCAGATGAGTTTCGTGCTTTGGGAATGTTCCAGAGGAACAACCCGTCGACTTTTGTGAGCACTCATGATTCTGGTGATGCACAGAAGTGGCTGAAAGTGATTGAGAAGATTTTTCGAGTTATGGCATGCATTGATGCTTAGCAGGTGTAGTTTGGTATGCATATACTAGCAGAGGAAGCTGAGGACTGGTGGAATAACACTCGTCAGAGATTGGGAGATACTGGCATTGCAATAACTTGGGCTGTGTTCAAGGAAGAATTTTTGAGGAAGTATTTTCCTGAAGATGTTCGGGGAAAGAAAGAGGTGGAATTTCTTGAGCTGAAATAAAGGAATATGATTGTGGCTGAGTATGCGGCAAAGTTTGAGTCTTTGGTGAAGTTTTGTCCGCATTACAACCATGCTAACGCAGAGATGTCAAAGTGTCTCAAGTTCGAGAATGGTTTGAGACCAGAGATTAAGCAGGGAATTGGGTAATAGCAGATTCGTCGATTTTCGGAACTGGTGGACAAGAGCAGAATTTATGTTGAAGATAGCCGAGCTCAATCTACTCACTACAAGCAGCTGAGTGAGAAGAAAGGGAAAACCGTATGTGACTTCTGGTGATAAAGGGAAGCAGAAGGCTTCTGATGGGAAAAAGCCAAGTGGGGGAGCGACTACTGCTCTAGGTAAGTGTTATAAGTGTGGCGAGCTAGGCCACCATGATGAGAATTTTAGAGTGCTGAGATGTCATCGTTGTGGCAAGAGAGGTCATAGAGCTACTGACTGTAAAGACGAAGCTCCGACTTGCTTCAACTATGGAGAGAAGGGTCATATTAGTACCTAGTGTCAGCAGCCAAAGAAGACTGCTACTGCTGCTCAGACAAATGGCAGAGTGTTTGCTTTGAGCGATGCAGAAGAATCCAAGACATATAACTTGATCAGAGGTACTTGTTTTATTAATGATGTTGAATTGATTGTTATAGTTGATACTGGTGCTAATCATTTGTTTATTTCACTTGAATGTGCTAAGAGGTTGAATTTGAAATTATCTTCTATGATTGGGAGTATGGTTATAGATACCCCGACTAATGATTCTGTGGCTACTGCGTTAGTCTGTTTGAGCTGTCCTTTGACCATTTATGATAAGAATTTTGTGATGGACTTGATCTGTCTACCTTTGTATCAAATTGATGTTATTCTCAAAATGAACTGGTTAGAGTATAACTATGTTCATATCGATTGCTACAGCAAGACTGTGAGGTTCCCAGAGTTTGGTGATGGTGGAGAGCTGATGTTTGTATCTGCCATACAAGTAGAAGAACTCTTAGAAGTTGAGGCTCAGATGTTTGCATTGTTTGCATCGCTTCAAGTTGATTATGAAGCAGTGGGTGTGGAGCTACGAGTTGTTCGGGAATTTCCAGAGGTGTTTCCAGATGACGTGACTGACTTACCTCCTACGCGTGAGGTAGATTTCACCATTAATGTGATGTCGGGCACTAGTCTTGTGCCGATGGCTCCTTATCGGATGTTTTCATCTGAGTTAGGAGAATTGAAGAAACAGTTGGAAGAGCTGTTTGAGAAGAAGTTTATTCGACCAAGTGTTTCTCCGTGGGGTGCTCCTGTGTTGTTGGTGAAGAAGAAAGATGGTAGTATGAGATTGTGTGTGGACTATCGGCAGTCGAATAAGGTAACAATCAAGAATAAGTATCCCCTTCCGAGGATTGATGATTTGATGGATCAATTGGTGGGTGCTTGTGTGTTTAGCAAGATTGATTTGAGGTCTGGTTATCATCAGATTCGCGTTAAGCCTGATGATATTTCGAAGATGGCTTTCAGGACAAGGTATGGACACTATGAATATATTGTGATGCCTTTTGGTGTATCTAATGCACCTGGTGTATTCATGGAGTATATGAATAGGATTTTTCATCCTTATTTGGATCAGTTTGTGGTAGTGTTCATTGATGATATCTCGATATATTCTAAGTTCGAGGAAGAGCATGCACAACATCTAGGAATGCTATTGCAGGCTTTGAGAGACAAGAAGCTTTATGCCAAGTTGTCCCAAGTGTGAGTTTTGGTTGAAGGAAGTGAGTTTCCTTAGCCATGTGATTTCTAGTGGAGGAATAATTGTTGATCTGTCGAAAGTTGATGTTGTGTTGCAATGGGAGACTCCAAAGTCTGCTACTGAGATTCAAAGTTTCCTTGGGTTGGCTGGTTATTATCGCAGGTTTATAGAAGGTTTTTCTAAGTTGGCATTGCCATTGACTCAGTTGACTCGAAAGGGTCAAGCTTATGTGTAGAATGTTACTTGTGAGAAGAGTTTTATAGAACTCAAGAAGAAGTTGATGATTGCTCCAATGTTGATTTTGCCGAATCCGAGTGATTCTTTTGTGGTGTATTGTGATGTGTCGAAGATGGGTCTTAGAGGCATACTGATGCAGAATGGTCAGGTCGTTGGTTATGCTTCCAGACAACTGAAGGTTCATGAAAGGAATTATCTTACGCATGATTTAGAGTTGGCCGCTGTGGTGTTTGTGTTGAAAATTTAGAGACATTATCTGTTTGGGTCTAGGTTCGATGTGTTCAGTGATAACAAGAGCCTGAAGTATTTGTTTGATCAGAAAGAGTTAAACACGAGGCAGAGGAGATGGCTTGAACTCCTGAAGGATTATGATTTTGAATTGAGTTACCATCCTGGTAAGGCTAATGTTGTGGCTGATGCGTTGAGCAGGAAGTCCTTATATATGTCGATGCTTATGGTTAGAGAGTTAGGACTGATTGAGCAATTCAGAGATATGAGTTTGGTTTGTGAAGAGACTCCTAACAGTGTGAAATTGGGTATGCTGAAGTTGACTAGTGGTATTCTCCAACAAATGAGAGAAGGTCAGAAATCTGATTTGAGTTTGGTGGATCGTCTCACGTTAGTCATCAAGGTAACAGAGGTGATTTTCGGATCGATGAGAATGGTGTGACAAGGTTCAGAGATAGAGTGTGTGTTCTCGATGTTCCAGAAATCAAGAAGAGCATTCTTGAGGAAGGTCACAAAAGCGGGTTGAGTATTCATCCTGGTGCCACAAAGATGTATCAAGATTGGAAGAAGTTGTTTTGGTGGTCGAGTATGAAGAAGGAAATTATAGAGTTTGCATATGCTTGTTTGACTTGTCAGAAGTCGAAGATTAAACATCAGAGACTGTTGGGTCTGATGAAACCATTGAGTATTCCAGAATGGAAATAGGATATCATTTCTATGGATTTTGTGACAGGTTTACCGAAGACTTTGAAGGGATATGATTCGATTTGGGTGATTGTTGATAGATTGACCAAAATGGCTCATTTTATACCGATGAGGATCAATTATTCATTGCAGAAGCTTGCCGAATTATATATTGATCAGATTGTGAAGTGGCATGGTATTCCGTCGAGTATTGTGTCTGATAGAGATCCGAGATTTACGTTGAGGTTCTGGAAGAGTTTGCAAACAACTTTGGGCACTAAGTTGAGGTTGAGTTCTGCCTATTATCCGCAGACGGATGGATAGACAGAGAGAACTATCCAGTCTTTAAAGGATCTGCTAAGAGCTTGTGTGTTGGATCAAGGTGGATAGTGGGATAGTCATTTACCTTTGATTGAGTTTACCTACAATAACAGTTACCATTCTAGTATCGGAATGGCACCGCATGAGGCTTTGTATGGTAGGAGGTGTAGGACTCCTTTGTGTTGGTATGAGTCAGGCGAGAGTGATGTTCTCAAACCTGAGATTATGCAAAAGATGACAGAAAAGATCAAGATGATCGAAGAAAATATGAAAGCGTCGCAGAGCCGTCAGAAACGTTACCATGATAAGAGGAGGAAAACACTTGAATTCCAAGAGGGAGATCACGTGTTTTTGAGAGTTACGTCGGTAACTAGTGTTGGTCGAGCTTTGAAGTCTCAAAATCTTACATTGCATTTTGTTGGTCCGTATCAGATTTCACAGAGTGTGGGGGAAGTAGCATATCAGATTGCTTTACCATCATCGCTTGCGAATTTGCATGAAGTGTTGCATGTGTCTCAGTTGAGAAAGTACATTCCAGATCCGTCGCATGTGATTCAGATGGATGATGTATAAGTGAGAGACGATTTGAATGTTAAGGCGTTGCCTGTTCAGATTGATGAACGAGAAGTAAATCAAATGCGAGGTAAAGAGATTGCCTTGGTAAAGGTAGTTTGAGGAGGACCAACTAGAGAAAGTTGAACTTGGAAACGTGAAGATCAGATGAAGGAGTCGTATCCGACTCTGTTTTCTTGAGGTAATTTTCGAGGACGAAAATTCTTTTAAGTGAGGGAGAGTTGTAACACCCCAAATTTAAAAGGAATATTTTATTTAATTTATTTAAATGAAAATATTCGTATTTCGGTGATTTTCGGTGGTTTTGTGGATTATTGAGAATTGTGCATTTTTGAGTTATTTATTTAATTAATACTATACAATATGGAAATATTAGTATTATTATTAGTTAAAATAAATATAAGTGGGAGAAGGTTAATTTGGACAATTAAGAGGAGTTAGTGAGGGTATTATGGGAAAAACCCAATTGTGAGACCCAAGACTAGGTTTAACAAAAAGGAAATTCTGAAGGGATTAGGATTCATTTTGTTAGACCGTGAAAAGAATTGAGGCCAGAACTCTGAGGAGAAGATTAAAGGCAGAAGTTTCGGAAGATTCCCTGAAATATTTGTGAAGGCTTTGATTGACAATTAAGGCATGGGGAGTATTACCTTCATAATTTTCCATGTGTAACTTTCAATGTATTTAATGTCAATTTAAGGTTTAAGGGTTTTGAGGGTGGATATGAGAAATAATGATCTTTGGCCTTTGTGGCCTAAATCTATCACTATCGATCTAACCGTGGAATTCATTGGGGAAAAAGGGAAAGTTAGGCCTTCGTGGCCAAAACCATGAATTGTTATTTGTTTTACCCTGAAGGGATATGAATATTTGACAGTGAGTAACTCTGATGCCTTTGGAGCAATTGTAGGGAAATTTGTGATTTAATGTGTGAGTATGCTACGAGATTGACCTAATAAACCGTAGGTTTTATGCCTTTATCGCCGTAAGACCTTAGGGATGATTTAAGAATGTTTTGGAGGCATTGGAGAAGTGAGTCGTGGGGCTTTTGGACTGATTTCAGGTTCTGGTGCATAGCTGAGTTTTGCTGTCATCGCACTGTTCGCCTAGCGAATAATGCTTCTCCTAGCAAACAATTGTGTTCCCAGACTCGCCTAGCGAAGAATCCTTCACACAACGGAGAAACTCGCCCCAGACTCCCCTAGCAAACATGTCAGCGAATGTAGCAGAGTTTCACGAATGTTGATCATGTGCAGCGATGCCTTGATGTTTGATTCTGAGATTTCTTTGACGATTTAACATGAGTATGACTATGAGTTTTATGTGATGTGTACATGGTTACATGATGATTTCTATGATGTATTGATTGGATAACTATGATGATATTACCATGATTTTAAGGAATTCTATGATGACATGAGATATGATAATGATTTGATAAATGATGATGCACCTATGCTATTATTATGAGGATGATTTGTGACGTGTGCATCATGCATTCATGTGCATCCGAACTTCTATTCAGGGCCTCGATTACTTTGGCTCCAATCCCATTATGCAGACACGAAGTATTTTGATGTGCTCCGATTCTCAAGTAGAATCGGTCCTATTGATAGGGAATCTATGGAGGGTTGATGATCCAATGTCTATCGCGCTGTGATGATTGGTACCACATGCATTGAGTCTTGTTGCATTTGCATTTATGAGTCATTTGGAATAATTTATGATGTTGTGGCCTTTGAGGCCTATTGATAAATAAAATGATGTTGAATACGACTATGACGCCATTTCATATGTTGATTTTCATACATTGATTATTATAAATCGTTTTACTCACCCTGCCTGTTTGAATGTTACGTCTACGTGGGTAACATGCAGATGACCAGGTTTAGCCATGGACGCCGTTGAGGATAATTTTTTTGAAGTCTTTGAATTGTTAGCCTTTTTGGTTAACTTAAAGGGTCTTGCTCTGATATGTAACATCGGGTTGGGGTCTTTTGAGTTAAACTATGTTTTATTTGAGTTTATTTTGATTATCTTCCCGTATGAGGAAATCATTGGTTTATGCCTTCTGAGATTTGCTACTTTGTGCAATTTGATGTATTTTGGGAAAACCCGTTGTTTACGGAGCCTTGACCTATTTTGATGATTTGGGAAATGTACGCCCTTTTGTGGTGGCTTTCATTGAAATTTAATAATTTACTCTGATATATGTCAATAGATGTGCCTTTTAATTGTGCGGTAGAAAATGGTGTTACAATACCCATCTCTAAAGGGTGTGGACTAAGGGTTGCTTGTACCTGTAGAACAAGGTTCTAAAAAGTTCCCAAAATCATTAGTCCATCTTTAAGATATTATCAATTTCCCAAATACTCTGTAGTTAATAATATTCTCTAGAGAACCTCTTTTGAGTGTAGCGTCACGTATCAACTATTTTAGGACTACTCCCATAGTCATCTCACTACGTTCTTAGAAAGACCAAGTGGGGTTAAAGGTAACTAAAGGTCCCCAGTGTCACAGGCTCCTAGGCCGAAAATAGTAAGTGTTTTCACGAATACTCGTTCAACAGTACTGTTTTCAAGAGGGCCTCAACTGAGCAGTGATTCTCAAATCAGCTTGGTCAGGACTCACTCTCTATAAGCCTCGTCGAATACATTACCTTCCTATCATAAGCACACTCAAGTCCGGGTGTAGGACTTATCTCACCACACAAGGATATCAACCCAAAAGCAACAAAAATAAGCAGATCTATAGATAAGCAAATATACAACAATAAACATAAAACAAGTTAGGGGAAACCCACAATAAAATATTACATATCCCCAGCCGAGTCGCCATTTCTGTTGCGGTAAGAATTGGATATCAAATTATTGGTTATCTTGAATCTTAATTTATTATTCACCACCGGTCTTTAATTTGTCCAAAGGAAGGGAAAAAGATCGAATTACCTACAAGATGCAATGCAAATGCAAATCTAGAGATTCTAAGGTTCGGGGGTTAGTTAAACTTAGGAAAGGTGCTAGCATCCTAAGAATCTGTAGTACTCTACAGAAACCCTTGTTTTATGTGATATTGTTATTTGCTAAGGTTAAGAGACCTAGTGGTTTATTTATAAGTATACTCGCCAAGAAATCACATCTTGTGGCTACATATCCTGACGGGAGTAGAATCAGAGTATTCGTAGTTCCCCTCAAAGGGATTGAGGAACCATTAACTGTTGGTCAAAGTTCCAGGGGGATAATGTTTTTTGATTGGTTCTAGGAGAAAAGACGAGTTTCATCTTAAGGGAGAACACTCGACTTAACCACCACAACTTGTAGGAGATGGTCTTTACGTCGCTTTGAGAGAAGGGCTCAAAACTCAGATTTGTCGACGAGTATGCCTCATACTTCTCTCAAGCGGAAAAGATTCTACATTTCTCGATTATTATGCGGCAGGAGAATTATATCTCAACAGTCAAGATGACTAACGTCTAATTCTCTTGTGGGAAGAATAAGATGAATTAAATTGTATTGGTTTGTCTAAGTTGAAAGAAAAAATGGTCCTCCTTAACGGGTAGGATCTAAGCCTAAGCTGACCGACTTGAGGACTCAAGGATCGAGCAGGGAAATAATGATGCAAGTGAGGTGCAATATGCACGATTTGTGAAGTCATGTGCAAGTTCTTCCTTTGGACATGCAGTTGGTAATAGAAAATTAAAAGCAAATGATATACAAAATGATATAGAATAGGTAATGACAGTATATGAACATGTAACATCAAGCATTAAAAATAAAGTGTCACAGGTTAAGTTTGAAATGAGGCACCGAGATGGTTTAACTTGGTTTAATGACTTTGATTAATTTTGAAGAAGAAGTTTAAATTAAAATCTTAACGAAATTATAATTGTTTTTTTATCCTTTTGTTAAAAAAATGAATTATGGAAGTTAAAATAAAGGTTAATTAAGAATAGTCTCTAACCAAATTAAGTTCTAGAAAAGAAATAAAAAAAATTCTAAAATATTTTAAAATTAAAATTAGTTTAAACTGTCTAAGAAAAATCAAAATTAATTAAACTCTAAATTAAATAAAATTGTTTTTGTTATTTGCTATATACGATGTATTTTTGCGTTTTTTTATTGAATATTAAATTAAAATTTAATTACTTAAAACTCTCTTATTCTAAATATTTTTTTTATTGTTTTTATATATTATTTATTGATTATTAAAACCTTAAAATTAAACTTAATTATTTCTCAAAACTTTTAAAATTATTTATTTATTTATTTTTTAAAAAATTACATTTTTTATTATGTTATTTTTTAGCTTTTGTTAGTTTTGTTGGTTATTATTTATAATATTACAAACAAAAATAAACTGGGCCCAACCCACTTAAAAACAACAAGAAAAAAAACAAATAAAAAAAACAAATAAAAAAAACTAAAACGGGCCGGTGGTGGTCAACCCATCGGACCCGGGTCAACCGAAAAAACGAGAAAACGGGTTGGGAAATAAGGTTAAAACCCTAATTAGAACACATCCGCCCCATTTGATCTTTCTCATCTCTCTCTTCTACATCCGCTTCTCGCGTCTTCTCCTTCCTTTGTTCTCCATCTCTTTTTCATCCCCTCTTCTTTCGTTTCTTCTTTTCGCCTTCCTCCGTTCAGCTCTTCTTCTTCTATTCGTTTCAATTTCTTTTCCTCTTCTTCTACGCCTTTCTCCCTTCTTCACTCTTCTCCCTCTCGTCACATTCTTCCTCTTTTCTTCGTCTCACCTTTCCGCTTCTCTCTATCTCCTTCAATTTCTCATTTCCCTGTTCTCCTAAATCAACACAAATAAACAACACATAATTTATCAGTTATCAACATAAACAAAAATAACTTACGGTGAAGATGGGTTCTTTTCGCAGGATTCACGACGGGTGGCCGACAGTTGTCTTCTTTTCGCGGCGGCAGTGACTGAAAGACTGTTCCGACTATCAGAGATAAGTTTCTTAACCATTTTCTCTTTTCTCGATCTTAGGTTTTTGATTTGGGATTTTTCGTCTCTGTATTTCTACGAATCCGTTTGTGGCTATGGGTTGGGGCTATTTATGATTTTGTATCTTCTATGAATGTCACGTGTATGGTGAATCCATATTAGGGTTTGTGAATCCATCCTCCATTGTCTGTGTTCTGATCACAACTTATAGGCCCCGACGTTTTTGGAAAGGGACACTTTTCTTTATGATTTTAAAATGTTTTTGTTTTTACAACTCTCTCTTACTTGATGATTAATGAGTTTCCATTTTAACAGGGACATGTTGGTGGCTGCTTTGGAAAGAACATAACCATACTTTATGTGATTGACCTTGCCCGATACTTGCTGTTGTTGTCATGATTGCGTTTCAAAAAATGTTTTGTCCATAAGAGATTGTATAAACTGCGTTTGAGGGACCTAAAGACGTTTTCTTGCCATTAACAGGTGACGGTTACGGAGTATGATTGCCTCCTCTTATATTTCAAAGCTTCTTTCATCCTCTGTTTGATTTTGGTAAACTAATTGTTGGAGGCTTGCTTTGGCATGTTATTAGAAACAAAATCGGATGCTGATACCTCTGTGATGGTGTGCGAAAACTGCATGGTTTCAATTCACTGCCTTGAACCGCCGTAATTAGAAAAGAAATGTAAGGGAGAAAGCTTGTCGACCTTCAACCTTTATTCTTGCCATCGTTCATGGTGAATTTGACAGGTATGTATTGTTGTAATTGCTTCGCATATTACCTGCTTCTTCTTTGACTTAGTTCGAAAGTTAGAAACCGACAGTCTTCTTTTGCCGCAGGTTTTACCAATGACAGTTGCTAGATGGTTTTGGAATCCTTCACCCGCGGCTGGTTTTGTGCAACTGCTCATAGTTGACTAATAATAGCATCTAAGTCTAATGAAAGCAACTAGTCGAACAATGAAGGGTTTATCCGAGCATCAAACTCAATCTTCAAGTCATTCAAACCAATACTAAAATATTTGCTACTCTAAAGTCTCCACCTCCAAAGATCCACATCTTCCATTAAAAAGTCGCCTCACGCGGTCGAATTCACCAATCACCGGAGGTTGGCCATAACACCAGCATCAGGATTCACAAGTTTTTCTTTGAAGTGCTCAAAAGCAAAAGTATCCCCAATTCTCTCCATGTCAATAACCTTAGTCACGTTCTCACCAAGTGAAATATCATCACTACAAAGGTTCTCAAGTGCAGTTTTGTGATGGGTTTTGGTTTCGAATGCTCCGAGACATATTTATTGCACATGTAATAGCATAACTAGGATTATAACTAGGATTCTATTTACTTTAAAAATCAAGGTGTATTGTAACCTGAAGTAGTAACTGATGAAAAATTAATCATATAGCCTAATTATAGATATGATTGTACGACATTTTATAATATCTATAATGCAATAAACATGTACCTGTCATGTTGAATCCATTTGTCTGAGTGTAAACTGAGAATGCTACTGTCATTCCATTTGTCTGAGTGTAAACTGAGAATGCTACTGCCTTCTTTCTGATGGAACAGTTACGCTTAATTATCTGACCTAATGGGATAGTCAAATATATAACCACCAGATGAGGGAGAGACCTCTCAGCGGGCTATCCAAAAGAATGACCCA
The DNA here is from genome assembly GCA_963859935.3 of Lathyrus sativus. NCBI lineage: Eukaryota > Viridiplantae > Streptophyta > Magnoliopsida > Fabales > Fabaceae > Lathyrus > Lathyrus sativus. Next base: position 20,833,294 of record OZ012741.1, read on the forward strand.
ACCTATCACGGGTCATTCAACAATTAAACCCAATACAATATTCATTTAATTTAGTAAATGTTAATTGATATAATAATTATATATATATAATAAAATAATTAATTAAAGTAAATCCATTATAGATTTAACATTCTCCCACTTGGATGACTTTAATTAATTATTAAGATAACACAATTATAATAACCAAATATATCAACCACTTATCATCAAAATAATGTGAGAAGACACAAAATTTAACAATGCATAAATTGTATCCGATAGGGAAACAAATCACACATTTCAAATACCCACATTTCATATAACGATAATGAATATGAATTAACATAATATAATGTAGAAATATGTAATCCAATAATGGTCCAAGCATCTGAAATGCTATAAGAGATATGATTATTAAATTGACGTCATCTTATACATATCTCATTACAATAATTAAATGCAACAATCAGACTTCCACTAATCCAAAATATCAAATGACTTAACTACACCCATGTTGGCTACATGCCTTTGAAAAACACCAACAGTCAAGCCTTTGGTCAGTGGATCAACCAATATGTTCTCAGTGACAAGATGTTCAATTCGAGTATGAAATTCAAGAATTTTCTCTCTGACAAATATATACTTAATATCAAAATTCTTTGAGCGAGAAGAGCTCTTAGTGTTCTGAGAGAAATGTACAGCAGCAGAATTGTCGCAATATATGACAAGTGGCCTAGATATGCTTTCAACAACTTTGAAGCGAGAGATTAAGTTCTTTAGCCACATAGCTTGACAAGTAGCTTCATAGCAAGCTACATATTCTGCCTCCATGGTTGAGGTAGCTGTAAGAGTCTGTTTAACACTCTTTCACGAAATAGATCCTCCTTCCATCATAAAAATTAAGCCGGAAGTAGACTTTCGGTCGTCAGGGCAACCTGCAAAATCATAATCAGAAAAACTAATGACCTGAAGTTGATCAGACTTCTTATAGGTCAACATGTAATCCTTGGTTCCCTGCAAATATCACATGACCTTTTTAACGGCTTTCCAATGACCCAATCCTGGGCTACTCAAGTATCTCCCTAAAACATTAACTGCATATGCAATATCGGGACGAGTACAAACTTGAGCATACATCAAACTGCCAACAGCGGAAGCATATGAGACTCTTTCCATTTCAGCAGTTTCTTTATCATTTTGAAGACATTCAGATTTAGAGAGTTTATCACCCTTTTGGACAGGAACAACGCACAGGGAGCAAGACTGCATATTAAAGCGTTTAAGGATTCTCTCAATATATCCTTTTTGAGATAAACCAAGAACACCACGTGACCTATCACGAAAAATTTGGATGCCTAAAACAACAGAAGCATCACCTAGGTCCTTCATATCAAAGTGGTTACTTAACATTGTTATTGTCTCATTCAAAAGACTAACACTAGTGCTAGCAAGAAGGATATCATCGACATATAACACTAAGATTATAAAATCTCTCCCACTAGTCTTTAAATAAATGCACTGATCTGAAGCATTTTCATTGAAACCAAAATAAGTGACAACTTTGTCAAACTTCAAATACCATTGTCTAGATGCCTGTTTTAATCCATATATGGATTTCTTCAGTTTGCATACTAACTTCTCTTTTCCTGCTTCAATAAAACCTTCAGGTTGAATCATGTAAACATCTTCAACAAGTTCTCCATTCATCAAAGCTGTCTTCACATCCATCTGGTGAAGTTCCAAATTAAAGTGCGCAATCAAAGCCATAACAACTCGAAAAACATCTTTGGTAGAGACGGGTGGGAAAGTTTCTTTGTAATCAATCCCTTCTCTTTGACTATAGCCCTTTGCCACTAGTCTGGCTTTGTATCTATCACTTTTACCATCAGGATTACGTTTAGTTTTGAAAACCCATCTGCATCCAATGGCCTTGCAACCAACTGGTAACTCTGTGAGATCCCAAACACCATTAAGAGACATAGAATTTAATTCATCATGCATAGCATGCAGCCAATTAGAAGCATGAGAACAAGAAATTGCTTCATTAAAAGTGGTAGGGTCAATATCATCATGAATGTCAAACTCATGCTCTTGAAGATACACAACAAAGCCATTTGATATTGTAGGCTTTCGAACTCTCAGAGAACGTCTCAACGGAACAACTTCAGCAATGTCACTTGGTTCAGCAACACCAATAGGCTATAGGGTATCAATTTGTTCATGCTCATCTATTTGTGGTGACACAACTCGATCATTATTTTGAATTACTAGAATTACAACGTCATTATGGAAAGGAACAATTGGTATAGGGAGAAAAGTACGATCTTCTTCAAGAGTAACTGGTCGTGGCGTAGAGACTCCACTATCCAAATCACCCTCAAAGAAAATTGCTCTATCAGATTCAACGACTCGTGTAGACTGAGAAGGACAATAAAATCTGCAACCTCTAGACCCAACACTATATCTAGTATGCTTTGTCTTATAGATTTTTCCATAGTGTAAGATATCACCTTAAGGCACACTCTATTAGAGTGTTCCCATTTTTCATAAAGGGTCTTTTGAGCTTCAGTAGACGTGTCAGTAATAGCGTCAGACTTTTCAGTTCTCAGAGCCAAGTCAAGGTTGGTTATAGCCAAATAAAGGTCGAGAGACTCTTTCCAGTCCTCATAATTGGTCCCATTAAGAGTTTTGACAGAGTTAGGAAAAGAGACTGTCATGGAGGAATAAAGAATCATTAAATAAATGAATATGTAATATAGAAAATTGATTCCTCATATACCAGCCAAATATTTTCCTGATATAAAAAAAACTCTAACTCATTATGATCTTGCATCAAAGATACAATAATAAACAGAAACTTATATTAACAAAATTTTAATATCGATAGGATATTAAACATGATAAAACAAGCATAAATTGTCAACATTATTTTGTATCATAACAAAGTTACACTAATAACAATATACCGATAGGATATGATAATTATTAATATAATACAAATCATAATTACAAATAAAATTTTATTTATTCTGAATTTATATCAATAATAATATATATATCGATAGGATATACTTATCATTATTATAAATAATTATTATTAACAAAAATTAATCACGTAATTACCACATAAGAGTTCATAAAATTATACTCACGATAGGTGAAATTATAATCATATGAATAAATAATATGTATTTTTCACAAATATAATAATTATTTTATTGTATTAATCAAACATAATAATTATTAATATAAATTGAAATAAAAGACTTATTGGAAATAATAAAATATAGTATTTAAATGATACCATCGAGTGATATGCTAATTTTACCCAAAATAATTAATATTATTAGTTTTTAATTTTGTGGATCACGTACCAGCAAACTATCCACCAATTACTTAGGAGAACAAGTACTAGCAAACTATCCACCAATTACTTAGGAGAACACGTACTAGCAGTAGGAAATTGAAATTTGATCGATAGTTTGTTCATATATTTAAGGAAAATAAACTTGACTCAATATTTTATTCCTATATTTATGACACCAAATTTTGAAAGAGTTCATTCCTAATTGACACCGAAATAAATTTATCCGATAACAACTAATTACGTTGAACAAAACATATTTATTAGTATAATTATTCTGAAAATTGCATTACCATCAGAACGTGTTTAATGAATCTATAAACTAATAATCAAATATAAATTCATTGAATCCAACTTCAATTCTCGACTCTGTCATGAAAAATATGAACATATGCAATTTTAATAATTACAAATGTATGATTATAACAAATAGTCATACAACATATCTAACAGGCTCTGATACCAATTGATGAAAAATTAATCATATAGCCTAATTATAGATATGATTGTACGACATATTATAATATCTATAATGCAATAAACATGTACATGTCATGTTGAATCCATTTGTCTGAGTGTAAACTGAGAATGCTACTGCCATTCCATTTGTCTGAGTGTAAACTGAGACTGCTACTGCCCTCTTTCTGATGGAACGGTTACGCTTAATTATCTGACCTAATGGGATAGTCAAATATATAACCACCAGACGAGGGAAGGGACCTCTCAGCGGGATATCCAAAAGAATGACCCAACCCATCACGGGTCATTCAACAATTAAACCCAATACAATATTCATTTAATTAAGTAAATGTTAATTGATATAATAATTATATATATATATATATATATATATATATATATATATATATATATATATATATATATATATATATATATATATATATATATATATATAAAATAAAATAATTAATTAAAGTAAATCCATTATAGATTTAACAGTAACATGCTGCGAATTCCTTGTAAGAGAAAAGTGGCGCTCAAGTCAAAGCCTCTATAATTCAATCTTGATTTCTTTCTCTGTTTGGAACCAAACAAGTTTAGATATTAATTAATTTACCAGCAGACTCGTAGTAATAGCTATGCAAACCATCTTGCATTTGTAACCTTTAAACTTTGATGGTGAATTCTAAAAAAAAAACAAAACGATCTTCCTTTCATTTTGGTTTTTGAATTTCATAGCTCTTTTGATTTTGCAATTTACTTGAGTTTGCTCAAAACTTAATGGATTATGTTCAAACTCTTCCACTTAAACTTGAATACAGGTTCTTTTTACGATAGTTATGGAATAGTCCCAATTGGGCCTCAACTTGCAAGGATACACACAATCTCTTCAAAATTGTAGCTTTGACTTAAATCTTGATTTTAAACTTGAAGTTGTAAAGAAAATAGCGAATTAATTAAAACCTTCATAAAGAGAACATAAATCTTGAATTTTACTTTGAAAACTTAACGCTTAAACTCAAATCCAATATTCAATCACTATCGTTTCGGAGCATTAACAAAGGGAATTCGAAATTCTTTTAAAAAACATGACCCACGTCCCGAGGGATCCTTTGGAAAAAGGGATACAACTTGAAATTCTACCTGCCATAAGACCATGATCAATCCTCAAATGACTATGTTTAACCCTAAAGAAAATTCCATTTCTCTTCAAGAGTAGGTACTGAAGCTTTTAAGAGATATTGACAAAAAACCAATAGAAAATCCCAGAATCAATCTGAACTAGGCTCAACTGAGCACGTCTTTAAAGTATTTAATTGTGAGAATGAATTCTATCTCCACTTGAAATTACTGCATCTGCACAAGTTGGTTAACCGTGATAAACACGCACACAAAAGTAAAAAGATATCATGGCGAAAATGGCCAAGGAGGTGGGATCATAAGGTCAAAAATTAGGGTGCTACACTACCTATGTGTATATTCTTTGAAAATTTCAGTTGTACGTTATTCTGCAATTATAGTCTGGTAGGGGCCAAATCGAGATTATACTTGTATTATTTCAAGAAAGCTTCTGACAAGTCTCTTCGTGAACGAATCTTGCTACGCTCTAAACCCATATACCAATCCAAAGAAGCTCCAGACAAGCTATCTTGGAAGCAATGAACCAGTGATTCATCGTTATCAATGTAGGATATTATCTTTCTACAGTACATGGTCACATGACTTCGAGGACTGCTCAACCCTTTGTACTTTGGAAACTCATAAATCTTGAACTTTTGTGGCAATACAACATTAGAAACCAAACACAAATCTTTGACATCCATGCCAAAAGCAGAAATTCCTTCAATAGCTTTGATCCTTTCATCTAACACTTTTTAGTATGTAGGTCTTTTACGATCAGCACGTCTGATAAAAGTCTGTGGATTTGGAAGTCGTGATGCAACCAAATCAGGAATTTGAGGAGAAGCAAACTGAGACGGATACACCAAACCAAAATTAACCATCTTACTAGAAGTCTGACCCATCTAAATACCATACGGATAACTAGGAGGAGGTACCATAGCAGCTGAAGATAACATAGGGTAAGGCATTCCAAAATGAACATTCTGAACAACAGTTTGAGCAGATTGAGACAAAATTGGAACATGAATAAGGGGGCCTCTGTACACATGCTCATCCTCATCAGGGGTCTCAACACCAGTCAGCACAAGAGTCTGGAGAATTTACGCTTGAGGAATCTCATGATCATCATTGTTCACCATAAGAGGTGGAAACGAAGTAGGCAAGCCCCATGGGTATGCAACAAAATTCCCATTGGGCACGGGCACAACAAAAGGTTAATAAGGCACAAAGGCACTACCGTTGGCAATATGAGGAGTGAAATTTAGGGGCATTCTCGATGGATAGTTTTGCACTCCAAAATTTCCCTCCTCTTCTTACCCTAACTGACTTATGCTTCATTTTATTTGCATCATTAATCATGCATTGCATTGAGTGCTTGAGACATGATATCAAGTTGTTTTTATGGCTCAAGACTTCTTTTTATTCCAATTTTTTAAGCAGCAAGTATCAAAGGCTCTAACATTTATTTTGCTCGGTGATTTGGTACCATACCATATTTTTCCAGCATGATATCTTAAGTGCAAGAGGAAATTCACAGCTTATTTCCGGCATTATTCAGGTGCAATATCAAATGATAATTTTCAGAGGAAGAACAATGATCAGAACAAGTGGCAACAATTGGTTTTTCATGTTTCCCTCCTTTTGGCGCAAAAATTTAAATTTTGAATGTGTTAATCGATTAACCAATTTGTAAGCAAATATGGTTAATCGATTAATCTATGCGTTTTGTCCAGAAAGTTCAATTTTCAGCACTGCAACAGTTGCAATTTCATTTTAATCATTTGGGTTCACATTTGCATCAATAGAAGGATCTAGAATGCTTTTAAATTTTGGTTCATTTCCAAATTAATTTTACTTTCCCTCCAAAATTCAAACAATTCCACCCTTAATTCCAAACCAAAAATCTAAACACACACTCCAAACCTCACTTTCATTCCAAACCTAGAGTTTATTTAAGTAAATTTGCTCCAAACCTTACACAACTTCACTCATTTTCTAATTTCTCTACACTTCACACTCTAATTCTCTCAATTCTCTCTCACTTTTTTCAATCTCCATTTTCATCTTCAACCTTCACCAAATCTCTTCCATTAAAATTCTGAAATTCTTCATTGAAATTTGTTAATTTTAGAACTAAACCTTCATCATTTCCTTTCATCAACACAAATTCTGTAGTAGAATTTAATTTGGATTTAGATCTAAGCTTTGGAAGTACTTTCTGTTGCACCCTAATTTTTGACCATAGGATCCCACCTCTTGTTGCGTATTTTCTATTGTTATTTGACTTTATTTTAATATTTATGTTTTTTGCGACTAATCAACTGGTGCAGATGCAGTAACGCCTAAGGTCCCAACATTCCTTTTCATGTACAAAATTCAAGGACTTCGCATGTTAAGATAGTTTATTCTTATAATAAAGATTAAATTCAAGTCCATATGCTTGGTTTCAAATTACAACACCATGTTCCATGTCCCGAAAATGATTGTAAAGCAACAAACTGGGTCATAAGAGCATCTCTTGTCCGAAGAAATTCAAGACCTTAAGGTGTTTAATCCAAGCTCATTTAGAAAGTCCGAACTCAAGATCAAGAGTTGCAAAACTTTGAGATAATGAAATTCCCATTTGATTGAGGTTGGAGGAGATTAAGATTCGCCATTTTTCTTTATTATTATTATTCCAAAATTCAAGATGATTCCTTGCAAGATCACATTAAATTCACTTCTTCAAGCATGAGTCTGACGGTGCATCTCAAGTCGTCTTAATTTTTGGGATTACGAACTCACACAATTAAAATGAGGCTCACAAAATCATTTTTGTGGTAGTTCCTTGTTTGATACACTTTTAGGCCCTTTTCTGATCCTGCATGTGAACATAACATCATGGTAGGACCTTTCAGTTATGAACTCTTGGAGTTCTTTTCAATTACACTACCTTGGCCGGTTGCCTCCTATAACCGAACTATTTCTATATGGCCTAGTTAATCACATTCAAATCTCAATTTATCTAAAGCATATGAAGGTTACACAAGTTCTGTTTTTTTCCCTTAATTCACAACATGATGGACCAAGTTACAGGACATAGGAATCTATTGTTTACATGGCTAGAATGCAAGTTTTACAAAAGAAAATAATTCCTAAGACATAGCAATATCACTGTTCGCCGCTTCACACTAAAACTGGGCAATATCCTAGATACCAAAGGGACCATATCCTGCCACAACAGGGTCTCCTGCGTGATTGATCTTTGGACAGTAGGTGACTACCACAGAAGAGATTATGGCCTGGTGATCAAAGAAATGAATGACCGTCAGAATTCAGACCACTGTGTTAATGCTTCCAAATGACATGCCTACTGGACCCGATTGCGCACTCCCGCCCTTAAGGTTTCCTGCAACCAATTAGAATAGTTGTCATCAATAGATTAACACAAAGTATTTCCCAAAAGAAAAATTATAACAACAGAGATTTTCACGAGGCAAGAAGTCCTGACCATGCAAAAGTGATTTCGAAAGCAAGTCCATAAAATGAAATTTTACAACTGATAGAAGCATTGATCATAATGCATTTAACATGAAGGAAAGCAGTGATGTTATTTCATTTACACTTACATCTCCCTTGAGGAAAAGCATGCCGGAGTCACCATCATCTGACCAAATGACAGAAACTAGAACTACACCACCGCCTACCGTCATCAAGATGCTGCATCACGTACACAACCAACATGGGAAATGATTCAAACATTAGAATTTACCAGTACAAACTCATATCCCACTTCTCAGTATAACAGAATCTTTAACAAGCAGAGTATTAAAGACTTACGGGTTTCGAGAAAGGATTGCTCGACATTCAGAACCCCGCAGCCAGTTTTGAGGTTCATAATAACCTGTTTTTCGCAAACTGCAAGTAATAAGCATGCAACTGTCTTTGTTCTCCTTGTCCCTGGTGGTCCCTATATAAGTTTGATATCAGCATCCCTTGGCAGGTCTGGAAATTTGAGAATATGCTCTGGTTATCCTCCAACCCAACATATGAATGTGCAATAGCACCGAGTAGTTTAGAGAGCATATTATCCGTTAAAGTAACAACCTGCAAAACAATCGCAAGTAGGATTAACCGGCGAACTATAACATTGCTCATAATAAAAGGAAAAGGCCCATCACAACTTTGTAGTCCAACTCAGAATGTCATCAAGCTTTTTGTCAGAACCAGTCCAAAGCAGCCTCATAATAAGATGATGTAGAAAAGACCAGAGATACTTATCTTTAGACCATTGTGACCAATCTCTTTTGGAATTTCTTTTGTCGTGGTCTTTGTAATCTTCTCATCAAGCTTTCGTTGGGTAGACTGAAAGATTTGAGACATAGAAGTATCACAACCACGAATCCGCAACCCCTGTTTTAGGTAAGAACATTGAAGCGTGTTAGAACTTAAAGGTACAATCAGTTGGTAAACGAGTAAAACACGGTAGATTTGCTAATGTTTGTTACCTTCCAAAACAAACCCCAGACATCTTATCGACACAATCAGACGAAATTGGAAATCTTCTTAACAGAATTACACGTGTAGCAGTACCTTCTAAAAATAGTCCCAGCATGCTCCATCGGATATGGAAATCTCATCATTATCCTTCAATTCGAACGGTTCCTTGTAACCCTATATAAGAGATTGGGTCAGAACATACAAAAGGATTACACAGATACGGAGAACACACAACGATTCACAGTTCACAGAAATCCCAATTCAGAAACCTAGAGAATCGTAAAGAAACACTTATCGAAATTCCGGTCGTTTCAAAACCATGAAATCGTAAGGAAATCCCGTCCGTTTCGAAACCCCAACCGTAAATCTCCACCATCAAACCCTTCGGAATCCTCGCCTTTCTCCGTGAATCTAACACCACCGTGGGCCATTTTCTTCATTTTCCATCGCCGGAGAACATCACCCAAGCCATCGTTAAAAACCTGCGAGAAGAAGATCGTGAGATTACGCTAACACCTTATGTCGTTTTCTGTTTCGTTTGTTTGTTTCGTACAGGAATAATAGAAGCGATACAAAAAGAGAAGACGAAGAAAGAATTCAAAGAAGCGCGAAGAGAAAGGAAAAGATTGAAGAAGGAGAAAAGAAATTCGAAGAAGAGAAGAAAAAAGATGCTGTAGGTTCGTCAGGAAAGAAGGATCGGCGGAAGAAGGGAAAACAAAAGCGGATTAGGGATTCCGATTTGGCTTTTATGTTGTTGTAATCCTATGTGTGTATGCTCATTATAATATAATGCACCCTCACATCACAGACACATACGCCACGATCGAATCGGATCACACGTTCCAAATCGCGCCCTCACAATAATATGCTGCACCTACACGCACACAACCCTGCGATTCCCCTAATCTCTTCATTATCTCGCGATTAATTCTTCATTAACCACTATTAGCCACCCTAATCACCCTAAATCAACCTATTAATCTGTCATCTATTTAATCTTTTTTTATTTAATTAATTATAACTATAATTAATCTTTTTTTTTAAAATGACTAATAACCTTGTAATTAATCATAATCAGCTTTCCTTTCATCTTTTTTAATTTAATTATTTAATTAATTCACCTTTTCATTAATTTACCTTATTTAATAAGTTATTTATTTTACCTTTTGTTTAAAAATTTCAATTAAATCAACCTTTATAAACTTTTTTTTATCTTAATAACTAAAAACTCCTTTTTTTAAATCCTACTTGTTCTGGACTGGGCCCCAGGCTGAACTATGCTGACCCAGCCCAATAACGTTCCACCAGGCCCTGCTCGGTCCGCGCTACCGAGTCGGGCACAAGATCCCAGACTTGCTAGAATGATCTCCCTGCGGGGGAGAACCGTCCCAACCACGTCGGGCAAGTGAATCGCCCGTGCAGTCAAGCACCGCCCTCCGCGGGCGGTATTCCCATGCCATAAAGCCAGACCCCGGGGGAATCTCCCGGGCTCCCCTCCGCGGGGAGAACAACGTTCCAAGCGCACGTCCTCCATGTGCTCCCCTCCACGGGGACACGTCATCCCCCAACTGCCCACCTCCGAAAGAGCAGGTCAAACCCACTTTCTGGAGATCTCGGGACGGTTGGACTAGGGCGAAGACCACGTCCTGGTCTTCACTACGCCACGTAAGCCCTAGCAGTCACCTGGGTTGGGCCTGGTAATCCAGCCCAACGCAAGTGACCGTTGGCCCAGCGCTGGGGTCTCCCTATAAATACCCTCTTCCTCAAGAGGGTCAGGTAATTCACTTCTTACCCACTTTCTGTACTTTGCTCTCACTCCGCCCAACTCCTTACTTTGCCATCAGAGTGTTTTGCAGGTACACCCTCCCTTTTTCCTCCTCCTCATCGGTGAACAGGTAGCAGTCCGACAGCGTGTGGCCAGCCCGTGATCCCCTTCTGATCAGGTCAGATCACTACTAATTCACATTTAAAATCTTTTTGCTAATTAAATTTGAATTAACTTTTTAAAATCAACTTAATAACATTTTTATTAAATAATATATTTATTCACTAAAAAAAACTTTTTATAATTTACATCTAATTGCCAATTTATCTATAATTAATAATAAAACCTATTTAGTATTTTAGGAACAAGTAATAAAAACAACCTTTTTATTTATTTCATAATCAATGTAATTTAACTTTTAATAATAACCATAATTTTATTTAAAAATAAAAATAAATCATTTCATTTAAGTTAATCTTTTGAGATAGATAATAAAATAAAAATCACTCATGTAGTATTAGAACATTTTAAAACCTTGTCTGTTAGAAATCTAACTTATATTAATCTCACATATAAAATCAACTCAACATTTCCCTTAAAATCAATTCGACTAAAAAATGAACCAACATCGCCGCTTAAAATTAATTGTGCACGCTTACAGCTTCGCCCCGTCTCCACTCGAATATTCACAATGCACAATTCGCACACCTAGCGCTTTCATGCGTGTGTATGTCTTACTTTATCTGCTTTTATTTTCCGCAATTTACAATTACCGCCTTTATTTTTATCGAATTGCATTCCGTCCAAAGGAAGAACTTGCACGTAACGTAAAACTTGCGCGTATGCATCCCATTTACATCATTTCCCCAGGATCCTTGATCTCATTCAAGTCGATCTTCTAAGTTAGATCCTACCCCATAGGAAGCACCTTTATCTTTTACAACTTAGATACAAACAATTCAACTCAATTCAAACTCTCAAACACAATAGAGAAACAGACGTTAATCATCTTAAGCGAGAAAGAATCTCCACCCCACATCAATACGATCAATATGTAGGGACTTTGTCTTAAGAGAGATAGAGGCGTACTTGTTGACAATCCGAGTACTTGAGCCCTTCTCTTAAGACGATGCAAAGACTATTTTCTTATGATTTGTGGCGGTTAAATCTCCTTTAGAATGACAACTCATCCTTTCTCCTAAAATCAATCAATCAACTACCCTAAACCCGTAGGAACTTTAACCACAGTCAAAGATCTCCTCAAACCCTTTAGGAGAACTACAAATACTCTGATTCCACTCCCATAAGGATATGTAGGCATAAGATGCGACATCTTATCGAGTATACTTAGAAATAAACCCCTAGGTCTTTCAACCATTAAGCAGATAAACCTTAGCAAATAAAACAACATAAAACAAGAGGTTCTTGTAGAGTACTACAGAAACTTAGGATGGTAACACCTTCCCTAAGTTTAACCGACCCCCGAACCTAAAACTCTCTAACTTGCATTTGCATTGCATTGTGGGAATTTCGATATTTATATCTTCCTTTGAACAAATCAAAGTTCGGTTGCAAATGAATAAGATTCAAACTAATTAATAGTTTGGTATCTAAATTTCACCGCGACACTTTCTTGAAGTGATTTTGAAAGTATTTTCAGTTTCGTTCATTTTCGGGCGGATCTTCAAATTTCTTTCTAGGAGCTCATTGAATCTTGGATTTTCTATGCTTGATCTGTCAAATTCTGTTTACAACACTTATCAAAATAATTCTCTACTTTGTAGGTCGGTAATTCTTAGATCCAAACTTATTTTAGTTTGTTTACAACTTTTATAATGATCTGCAGTGGTTTGAAAAACTGTCACTCTAGTTGTCGTTACTATTTACAAAGGTTAGAGAATTGCCAGTTATTTGCAACAGTTTTAAACTGTACTAAATTTTATTTAGTATTTCGCTTTCACTGTTGATTGCAAGGGTTTGAAACCATTTACGGAGGTTTAAATAATGAATAAATTCAAAATATTTCAATAAAAGTTCACAAGCTCCCCTATTGTCATTCTTAGTACAAACATTAGTTTTTGACGTAGAACTGAATTAAAAAAAAAAGAAAATATCACCCTAAAAGCTTGTTCATAAGCTCGGAGCAGTTCTTGGCATAGCTTTCTTTTAATGAACATGTCATTAGGATCTGCAGCATCTCTTCCAACAGAAAGTCTCTGGTTTTTGAATGACATAAAGAGCAAAATTAGCAACCAATATATCAATTTGGATATTATGGATTTATTTGCATCCCTTCGATACCACTAATATCGATTTTAATATCCGTTTCTAGTAGCATACCAACATCATTTGCTCCGACTCCAATAATCCCCGGTTCATGTTTATCCTTGTAAAATCCCCGGTTCGGTTCGTAAGCTCGTCTCAGTCAAAACCTTTCTATGGTCAGAGATAAGTCTAGATTAAAATACAAGTGGTTTGTAGTCATCCTTGTCAAAAACTCGATTCAGTTCGTGTTCATCCCGATCCAAAAACTCACCATGGTTTGAGATAAGCCTGTATAAAATCTTTGTTTAGCTTGAGAACTAACCGATTCGAGTTATTGTTTTCAAAGAATCATTATTTTCAAATGTTTTCTAAAACTGCAAGGTAGGAGACAAAGTAGGACGCATTAGTTGCATCATGATTATCGGTCGTGGGGAAGTTCTAGTCCAGAGTATCTGATACAATACTGATATGGACATAAATAGATTTCGCATAATATATAGTAAGACTTCTTTCTATCTAAATGCGAATGCAACCAACCATTACCGATGAAAATGAAGCTTTAAATCAATAATCAGTAGCTAGCTGTAAAGTTTCTCAATAATTATGTTACCAAATAAAAAGTTTCTAAATAATTCAACCTTTACTTTATACTACTGTCCCTTCTTTTTCTTCTGTGGTACAAAACACATGAGCAGTACTAAGAAACCAAACAAAAAAAAGCTATTTGTAAAATCTCTGCTCTTTTGTTTGCTACAAAACTTAAATAACAGTGAATAATTATTAGGATGAAGAGACCTCGACCACGAATATAAAAAGATAATGAAGTTAAATGGGATGGTTACCGCTCTTAATATATTGCTCTCGAGATCAATCGAGCATGCACTGCCGTTTTATAAACTGTTAAGGAAAGAGGTGCACATTGTTTGGACCTTGTCGACTCCACCACTCATGTCCAGACCTCTGGCCGGAGAAACTTTATTCCTCTACCTTTCTACGTATGCCAAAACGATTAATGTCTTCCTCATCCGGAAATTGGGAGCCATACATTTCATGTCCAAAGACCTAGCTAGTTCAGAAATGCATAACAAGAAGACATATAAAATCGCTTTGGTCTTTAATCACATCCTCCAGAAAATTACGTCCTTACTACTTGGTGCCACTACAAGACAAAATGAAATTAGTTAGATGAAATTCACCTCGCAAATGTATATATCACCCTGCAACATTACTTTTGCTTTTGCGAGGCGTACAAAATACTCCGTAAAAATGTTTATCGCAAAAAGTTGCAAAAAAAAAATCACACTGCAAGTTAGTCAGGTGTATTTTACTTTGTAACGTTACCCGATAAAATTCACTTTGCAACCCGTTTTCCAAGACATCACAACATCCAACGTGTAGAACAGACCAGAGTAAAGTTAGAGCAGAGCAGCTGAAAAAAGACAGAAATTTGTGAAGTGAATTTTACCCGACAAATTTTAAATATTCAAAAGTTTGCTGAGTGAATTTCACCTTACAAAAATTTTTAATTTACCAAATGAAATACATGGTGCAAATTATAAATAATATAATAAAAAATGATATATTAATATTATTTTAAATATTAGTTTTTAATATTTATAATAAATAATTTTAATTTAAAATGTTAAATTCATAAATAATTAAAAATATTTAAAATCAGACTTAATTTTAAAAAATTCACAATTAACAAAGTTAATAATTAATTCAAAATATTTAAATTTATCATCATTCCTCTTCGTCACTCTCGTCTTCTTCCCCACTCTCGCTTATTCCTCCTAGGTTATCAAATGCTCCAACTCCGCCCCCACCATATTGTTGTTGAAACACTTGTTGTGTTTGTTGCATTTTTTGTTGTATTTGTTCTTGTAATTATTGTTGTGTACACAATATTTGCTCTTGTGAAATTCTCAATGCTTCTTCCAATTCAAGTTGTTTTACAATAATATATAGTAAAAATAATAATATTTTTTTTTCTAAAATAAAAATATTATTCTGTTTTTATAAAATATATAGTATTATGTTTTTATAATTTATAATAATATTATGTTTTTTCAAAAAAAAAACAATATTCTGTTTTTAAAAAATTAATAAAATTCTTTTTTCTAAAATAAATGTATTATTCTGTTTTTATAAATATATAATATTCTGTTTTTATAATTTACAATAATATTCTGTTTTTAAAAAATTAATAAAATTCGGTTTTCTAAAATATAAATATTATTCTGTTTTTATAAAATTTATAATATTCTGTTTTATAATTTATTAAAATATTCTATTTTAAAAATATTATAATAACATTCAATTTTTTTTAAAAAAATAACATTCTGTTTTTAAATTATAATATTAATATAAATATTTTTAATATAATAAGATTCTGTTTTAAAATAAAATTATATCTTTCTGTTTTTAAAACTATTATAATTCTATAAATATTTTAAAAAATAATATTATTCTGTTTTAAGAAATATAATATTAATAATAATATTTTGTTTTTAAAAATATAATATTTATTTATTTATAATATTTACAAAATCTACAATATTTCTAAAATCTATATATTTACACAAATAATAAACCAAAATCAATACTATTATTTACTTACAATTTAAAAAACGAAAAAAAATTAAAGTTTACACGTACCATAAAAACTATCACTAAAATATACTACACAAATCTAACTATCAAAAAATTTCATCAACAAATTTCTAAAATATACTACACAAATCTAACTATACTATTTTTATCATAAATACTTAAAATAAAAAACAAAATTAAAGCCAGCTCATACAACCCATTGTATAATAATAAATAATATACGTACCTTAAAAAATAGATTTGATGAATATCTTGATGCAAATCCAAATCCAGCAAAAAAAAATAATTAAATGAGATGGAAGAGATTTGGAGGACTTTGGAAAAAATAATGTGAGGTAAGTTGAAAAAGAAGAAAATAAGGTTTGGAAGAAGAAAGAAGAAGAGTGAGAGATGGAGATATAATGTTGAGTGTCTTGTATTTATAAGGAGTTTGTGAGTTGAAAAACACCCCGCGAATTTGTGAGGTAACATTCACCCTGCAATTCTGTGTAAAAAAAATAATAATTCAAAAACAGTAAAAAAGTACCCCAACATTCACCTACTCCTCTGCAAAGTAATTATAATGTGACCGTTGGGGATTGCGAGGTGCTTTTCACCTGGAAATAAAGATGATTCCTTTACCTTGCGAAGTGTCATTCACCTAGCAATTCTTGTGTTAGAAAAAGAGTTAAAGCGGTGACTTGCCACCCTGACCATTAATAATTGTGTCATTTATTTTTCCTTCCAATTTTTTAAAACTAAGTTGCGGGGTATTTTTCACTTCGCAACTCTCTTTTTAAAATTTTCAAATTTTCCTCCCTCTATTGCGAGAAGGAAAAATATATTTATTTAAAAAAAACTATATTGCGAGGTGAAAAATACGCAAGTAACAGAATTGTTCTGAGATGGAAAAATGTCATGTATTTCATTGAATCCTCATATGCTATATATAATTACAAGATTGAATGGGAATAGCTAATCATTCCAAAAATAGTTTCCTAATATTAAAGGACATTGGTGCTATAAATACTAAATTGAATATATGTACAGCTGGTACATAACTGAATATTTTCATGATGTTATTGGCAATTAACAGCAAGATATCAATTGTCTAAAACTCCCCTGAAGTTGGAGCATGCAGATTGTGGATGCCCAACTTGTTTAGAAAATAATCAAACTGCTGTTTTCCCAATGCTTTAGTAAATATATCAGCTAGTTGAATATTAGTGGACACATGGTGAGTTGAAATGTTGCCTTTGAGAAGCTCATCACGTAAGAAGTGACAATCAACTTCAATGTGTTTTGTGGGCTCATGGAAGACTGGATTGGCAGCTATATGTAATGCTGATTGACTGTCACAATATATCTTCGTGGGGCGAGATTGGGGGGGGCACCGAGAGAGAGCAAAAGTGCTTTCAACCATTTGAGCTCACATGTAGTAGTAGCCATGGAACGATATTCCGCCTCAGCCGAGGAACGTGAGACAACGTGTTGTTTCTTGGTTTTCCAAGAGATAGGAGAATTCCCAAGAAAAACAATCCATCCAGTGAGAGAGCGCCTAATCAAGGACATCTTGCCAAATCCGAGTCACACCAGACATAAATTTGAAGATCACAATCAGCTTGGAGAAGAATACCTTGGCCAGGATTTCCCTTGAGATAACGGGCGATACGGAGAGCTGCGTTCCAGTGCTCTTCTAAAGGTTTTTGCATAAATTGAGCCAACATATGAACAGAGTAAGAAAGTTCTGGTCTAGTGATAGTTAAGTAGACCAAACGACCTACTAGTCTTCGATACCGATCCCGTTAATGAGATAAATTTGATTTTTACATATTTCAAATGTGATTACCCCGTTAATGAGTTTTAGGTTGGCATAAAACATCTTGATCAATCTAAGTTACATCTTTAATGTGCTTGTGGCAAATGATATCTTTGATTCTTGCTTGACTGAGGTAATTTAAAATTTAAACTTTCTTTAATATTTTACATTAAAGTACATAGGTTTGATAACTCAGAGGTCGAGGAAGTTTTTTCACTACTACGAAAAACACATATAACAACATTTGCGAAAGACCTATAATAACAGTTGAACAATCGTTGTTGGGTACAGCGTGGTTGTAAGTGGATTATTTACAATCACGGTCTATTTCCCATGGTAGTAAACTAGATAACGCGCTACATACAACCACGATTGTATTAAACAAATATTACTGTATGTCTTTTAATAAAATAAAATAAAAATGCTGCAGTAGAACAACAACAACAAGAACAAAAAAAGAGAACAAAAAAAAGAACAACAACAACAATATCAATAACGATAAATACAAGAAGAAGAAGAAGATGAAGAAGAAGAACAACAACAATAAAAACAACAACAATAATAATAACAACAAGAACAACAACGACAACAATAACAAAGAAAAAAAACAACAAGAACAACAACAACAAACATTGCTAACTTGAATCCATACTTCCATTGTCCCATTCAAGTTGGAGAAGACACGATTGAGTTCTGAAATTTGTTAATGAAAGAAATGATGTTTTCGAGTATTGTTTATGGAAGAAACGATATTTTCAAGCTTGGTTTAATGGAGAAATACAGTGCCGTAAATGAAAGATGGTGTTGGAGGTAGAAGATGAAGTTCATCTAAGTTTGAAGTTTGTCTAAGTTTTAGGTTTCACGTCGATCACTAATGGTAGGTTCTTGAGCGCTGATAATCACTAAATGGATGACCCAAAAATTTATTTAAGGATAATGAAGAAACTCAATAAATATGCTTATATTTCCCCATGACCTTGAGTGACTTCTAAACATGCTATATATAACAACAATTGTATTAAACAACTATTATTGTATGTCTTTTAATAAAATATAAAAAATACAGCAGTAGAACAACAACAATAACAACATGATTCTAACTCATGATCATGCACTACATACAACAACAGTTTTATTAAACAACCGTTGTTGTATGTCTTTTAATTAAATATAGAAAATGCAACAGTAGAACAACACCGATAAAAAGATTCGAACTCATAACCAAGCGCCATTTTTTACCACTATTAAAATTTTCAATCATGGTGAAAAGTGGCTTAAAAATGAAAATAAAAAGAAAGCGCCAAATTGAATATATTCTACCACGGTGGATCGCTTGGACGTGGTAACACAGACGATGTTGTATATCTTTTTTTGTAGTTGTGTGTTGTAGAAATCCTCTTGAAATTTGGAGGAAAAATATTTGGACTTATACATACTTGATAATGGACTTCCAAAGTGAAAACTTTTGGTGCCATTGAATGATGATGATGATAGCCAACAAGTAGTAGAAACACCAAATCGAAAACACGAGGAGAAAATGTTTTGAGATGAATAAAAAGAGGAAGGAGAATTTTGTATAGCCATCTTGTAGTCAATTAGGAACTCATTTAATAAAAAAATTATTAGTGTTGATTGATCTTTGAACATAGCTAATCAAAAACTAACTCACCATTTTGAGAGTTCTTATTTTTTTTAGCTCTTTAGTTTATTTGAATTTGGTCTTAATAGAAAAAATCAATAACATTGATTAATCTTCCATTAGGGATGATTGAAGATTGATTTTCCTTAGAAATTTGTTGTTGTTTTAAGATTCTTAATCAGTTAGAATCTAGTCTTAATCGACTAAATCATTAATGTTAATTAATGTATAATAAAAAAAATATCGATATTTGTTTCACCTTAGATTTTGATTGCTGATATGAGTTTCTAATCGATTAGGTTTAGAGCTTATTCGATTAGTCGGTGCAAGATTAAAAAATAAAGTCTTAATTGATCAACTGGTAGGGGAAATAGATTAAGAAGATAAAACTTTGCTTCTTTGAGAATGTCACCTTCTTGAATCACTTCTCTATTTTACGGTGATGCAGGTTGAACTTGTATGATTAGCACTCCAACGTCTCAGTCAATTTAAAATTCAAGATAAGTAAAGTAAAATTAAAAATAAAAAATTATGTATCTTCTTATAATATGTGAACTATTTTTATATTTTAGAACGAGTATAATGAGTTTGAGATGAATTGGGTCTCAGTCAATTGGATCTTTTGACCGGTTCAGAACAATGCTCCACTCTATTACTCACAAAATTACCTTCACAAAAGCTCAAGCTACAGGGTGTAGTTGGCCGAACAGGGCAATCCTCAAATGATTTAATATTTCCTCCTAAAAACCATTGAAGGACAGTCTAAATCTTAGTCTATAGAATATGTATTCATAAAAAGGCATTGAACATCCATTGAAAGAGCTGCACACCCTCTTATCTAATTAGGTTCGACGTGAGAAATTGGTCAATCGGAGGAGGGTTCCACGTCCAGATAAACACCCTTCAAACTTTGAATGCTACTAAACATAGATGTCGCCCACACCAATTATGTCTCCACCCAAAATTGTTGATAGACGTCAATTGACAACACAAGGCTTTGTTGGTCCTTTCAAACCGTGCCTTCCACATTGTTAATAAAAAATAATGTTTGTCAAAAATTCTAGAATGACCATGAAAGTTCAAATACTCCTTAATCTCTTTATTGCTGGATTCTCGACCGTTCAAAGATCCAAAAACTTTAATGAACATGTCTGTGCCTCAGGTTATCACAGTACAATTCAGCAGACTCAAGATCTTCCATGGGCAAGGCCGAAGAGAGTGATCAACAATATTTAAAAATAATATTTAAACATTAAGGTCTTGATTTAGGTTTGCTTTAAAAAAAAAACTAAAATAAAGATACAAAACATGAGAATTTGACATGTATACAACACTTCTAGACTTGTAAATTAAATGTAAAGAAACATCTTATACTACAAATAAAAAATATAAAGAAATCATATTAGTTTAATAGTGGTATGAAAGATTAAAAACGTGCAAAACCAAAAAGTTTGACCAACAATATTACTTAACACACCATTTCACTCAAAGAAGTAAAACAAGCTTCTTAAATTGGGGTATTAAGAATTTCTTAGTATCGCATCAAGGTAGACAATCTTATCTAATAGTATACACAACATGATCATTAATTATATGCCTAATCAATATCAATGCTAATGTTAAGATCGGATTTTTCACCGACCACAGCTCATTGTTTATTTTTTTATAGTCCTAATATTTCTCTCCATGCTTGGCGCATATCAATGCGAGCATTAGTAGTGGAATTTAATAAACGCAACATGAGCCAAACAGCAAAGAAAAGTAAGGAAACAGCTATGCATAATATTGCAGTGGGAGTTTGACCAAAAAAACAATTGATCATAACAACAAAAGGATGTTCCTAACAGTGCAGGATTGTGTGAATCAAATCAATGATAGTGTTGACCAACTAACCCAAGCCATCAAAGAACTTAAAAAGTTGAACCAATTTAACAGCATCGTCAATGATAAAGTGTTGTGGCACATAAGTAATGTTGAGACATGGGTTAGCACTGCCTTAACAGATGCTAGTAGTTGTGTACAATCATTTCCTGGTCATAGAATGAGTAAAAGCGTTGCAACAATTAAGGTTAAGGCAAAGAATGTTGCAGAAGTTACTAGTAATGCACTTGCTTTGTTTCATAGTTATGCTTCTAGGTACAAACTTGCAGCAGCTGGAACAACCAAGAAGCCTTGAAAAGCTAAAAACTTATCTTTTTTTATCACCCTCTGTTGGTTCTTGTATATTGTGTACATGTTTTTTTCTTTGGGTGGTTTGACATCGTTATATATATTGATGTATGATTGTATGATTAATCTCATTATTATTTATGCTACTATAGTTTTTATTCTTTCATAATGGTTAAACAATTTCTTGAAGGAGGACTTCATAGTCGCCACATTTCTTATGAAAAAGCTTTAAACAATAGTTACATTTTTGATTCGGATTCAATTTCTTGCTTTGGAGATCAATTTTCATTTTTCAATTTCGTTCTTGCCATTCCCCTTTATTGCAATTTCGTTTGCTTATATTTTTTTTTCCTGATTTCATATTTACTTTCACTTTCAATTTAAATTCTCGATCAGTCGAAGTTTTCCATCTACGAATATTTAGCTTTCTTGTTAAGCATGTTCTTGCTTTTGCAATTACAATTATATATTCTTCGCAATTTTTGTTCTCGTAATTTTCCCCAAATTCTAGGGTTCCTAATTAAATGGCATTTTTGTGTTGGTGTTTGATCTGAGATTACGAGTTTAATTCATCTTGCATGGCTTAATCACATAAAGCTTCAACATGAAATCATTGTGAATTTCGACGTCGCTTCCACGGTTTTTGATTCTACAAAAGAAGAATGTATCCTTAATTTTGAGAAGAATTCGATTTGGATATGGTATTGTGAGCATTTTAATTTTGAAGTCTCACTTTCTTTCGTTGGGTAATATCATTTTGGTGAAGTTTTGAAGACAGATCTACAAATTATCAACTTGTGTTTGCGGTAGCTTTCGATATAGACCATGTTTTAGATTTTTTTCTTCTCTCACTATGAAGATATTTTAGCTCTGATTTACTGCTACTCGCGACTCTATGCATGCGCCACTGCCAGTGTTTGGAATCAATCCATTTATGATTGAACATGTTGCTTGATGTTTTGAAGTTTTATCTGGCAAGTTCTATTGGGAAAATAGAGCCCTCACGCCCAGCACTTTTTTGGCACTAGTAGAAAATTACTTTTTAGTAAAGGTTGTTAAGTCAGTTAACTTATCACCGGACTTAAGAAGCGATGCGGTGGTAATTTCGTAAATATTTATAACTTAGTTAAGTCGGTGCATTTAAAATTGATTTAACAAAAATTAAATAAAAAATATATAATTCATTTTAAATTTCTTAAGTCATATGTGGTTACTAACTGACTTAAAAAATTAATTTATTAAGTCAGGTGTCTTCCACCTAACCTAAGAAGTTTTATTTACTTAAAACAAATTAAATTTTGGGTGCATCATAGGGGAATCGAATTCGGTATTCTTGAACAAACTTGAACAAACTAGAAACCCTAATCAAACTTCCCTCCAACGCCGTCCAATGCCCTTCTTTCTCACTTTGCGATCTCCTCGTCTTCATCTGGAATTTCGCGGCTTCTCCGTTCTCCTTGTTGCTTTGCGCTTTGGTGGTTAACCTGCAGCTCAACAAAGATTGCAAAAGTGATTTGAAGAAAACAAGCTTTTACCCAAGAATATGAGTCGACGGCGGCTCGTTAACGGTGGCGATGATGAATCCTCGAGGATGATTTGAGCCTCACGGCGGTGATGAGTCTCCTCCGGTTTGAGCTTTTCTGCTTCTCTTGTAATAGCGGCTTCTTTCGTAGGAAGGGGACGCCAACCGGGGTTTCTCTCAGGGAAGCGACTAGTCTTCCCTTCGCTGCATGTACTGTCTGGTCATCTATCTTTATCACCAGCAGACTATATAAAGGGGAAACCTTGTTGGTAAGCATGGTTCTTGATTCTTGCCTTGCTATTGATCTTTAATCTTCGTGTTAACTTTATGAATTCTCAGATTCATGGAGGTTCTGGCGGAATCGACGCATTTGCAATTAAGGCAGCTAAGTTGGGTGGATCAAGAGTAATTGTAGTTGCAGGTTCACTATTTCTTTTCATGTTTTTGAATATTTACTCAGTTTGATGTCTTTAAGCCTTGACAGGATTGAAATTCCAAGCGATGTTTGCAGAAATTTGATTCTAGATATTACTATGCAGATGATCAAGAGAAGCTATCTTATTGTGCGAGTATTCAAGCCGATGTTTGCATCAATTACAAAATTGAGGACTTTGCTGCTAGAGCGAAGGAAGAAACTGGTGGTCGAGGTATGAAGCTTGGTGTAGATTCTTGATATCTTTGTTTTTTGATGAGGTAATATTATTACCATTGATTTTGTGGCAGATGTTGATGTTATTCTTAATTGTACTGGAACATCTTGCTTTCAGAAAAATATTGAGTGCTTGAATGTTAATGGAAGGCTTTTCGTTATCGGCACTCTAGGGGCGACTTTGTATACACAGATGGATCTAAGGGATTTGGTTACCAAGCGTCTCACTGTCCAAGGTATTACAATCTGAATGTAAGTATTAACCTTCACAATTAGAGTAAAAACATGGTTTGGTGGATTATGTGCAGGGGGTTACTTGCAGAATAGAAGTGCTAGAAGCAAGCAATTGATCATTGAAGACGTGAAGAAGAATCTTTGGCCTGCAATTGGAAATAGAAAAGGAATGATAAATCCTTTGGTCCACCAATGTTTCACTTTTTCTGAAGCAGATGAGGCTCACCAGCTTGTGGAAACTGGTCACCAGATTGGGAAAGTATTGCTTGTGCCATGAAAACCATGCTGAATGCTAGATTGATATGTACATGAAACATGGTGTTTTTGAATCTTTTGAGCTTTAGACATATGTTCAATCGATATGCACGAAGCAACATATTCTTTTGAATCATTTGAGTTTAGACCTTTGTTGATTGATGTGTATATGAAACAACATTGTTTTGGATCATTTGAGATTAGGCCTTTGTGTATTCTGACTTCGAGTAAATAAAGTCCTGTTTTAATTACCTTCTTCACCATCTCTACGAAATAAGTCATTTAGAGTTACGTATAGAGATTTACATGAAGCAACCAATGGATTTTCTTCATCCAATTTGGTAGGAAGGGGAAGCTTTGGTTCATTTTATAGAGGATCACTTCTTAACTTTGAAAGACCTATTGCTTTAAAGGTGTTGAACCTTGAAACACGTGGGGCAGCAAAGAGTTTCGTTGCAGAATGCAATGCTTTAGGAAAGATGAAACATCATAATCTTGTTAAGATCTTAACTTGCTGTTCAAGTGTTGATTATCAGGGTGAAGAATTCAAGGCTATTATTTTTGAGTTCATGCCTAATGGGAGTCTAGAGAACTTTTTGCATGATAATGAAGGGTCTGGAAATCACACTCTCATCTTATCAAAAAGGGTAGACATTGCTCTTGATGTAGCTCATGCATTGGATTATCTTCACCATGATGAAGACCAAGTTGTAGTTCACTGTGATGTCAAGCCAAGCAATGTTCTTATTGATGAAGATATGGTAGCTCACTTGGGAGACTTTGGTTTAGCAAGGCTCATTCATGGATCCACAAGTAAAGATCAAGTTGACTCCTCAACAAGTAAAGGAAGTATAGGATATGTTCCTCCTGGTAAAGTTCTTTCTATCCCTTGCTTGTTACTATATATCATTCATAATGTTTTGCATTATACTCTTTTATTTATTTTATTTTAAAGTTTTTGTTTGGTTGATTGTAAAGAGTATGGAGCTGATGGTCCGGTAACACCAGAGGGAGATATCTATAGCTATGGAATTCTATTGTTGGAAATGCTAACTGGAAAGGGACCATCAGAAATTGTGCAGGAGCTTTCTTCAAAACTTGTTTCGTGGATGGTTTCGGTTTTTGCTGGTGGAAGGTACATTCTACCAGCTGGACTAATCTCTTCACCATCTCTTGAAAATGCTATTGCCATGTGAGTATTTTCTTACACACCCTCAAGGTAACCAACATATATATATTGTTTAATATGCGATTGTTGGGTGTATGTGCCAGCTGGTTGTGAAAAGTAAATTCAAATTTTCTATTTCTTATCAACTTGTGACAGTACTTCAACACTATAGTTTGGATACCATTAACTAGTGATTCATATTTGACTTCAGAAATTGCAAATGGGAATGAGAAAGTTAAAGCTGATGCAATACGAATTGGAAACTATAAGGATGGACAGTATCCGATAGACAACAAAGAATTCGCTAAACGAATATTTTATACTGTGTTCATGGGATCTGAAAACAAGTAAGTGATAATTTTCATGTTAGAGTTCATGGGATCTGGAAACTATAGGGTTTAACAGATATATTTTCTCCTTGCAGTTCAGAAGCTACGAAGTCGCGAGCCAAGGTGCTGGCAGATGAAGTTGGTTCATGGCATCTTGATGTTAGCATTGATGGACTTGTATCTTCTTTTTTGTCATTGTTTAAAACACTTACAGGAAAGCGACCACACTACAAGGTAATTGAATCATGGGCTTATGCATTATTTCAATCCTCATAAAAACATACTTGAACCGTGTATTATATGGTGTGATCACTTATACAAGTAGATGTGGATCTGAAGTTGAGAATTCAAGCTTACAAAACATTCAAGCTCAAATCAAAATGGTGCTAGCTTACATGTTAGTGTTACTCTTGCCTTGGGTTCACAACAAACCTGAGTTTTATCTTGTCTTGGGGAGCACCAATGTCGATGAAGGGTTAACTGGGTGCTTGACCAGGGTATCTCCATAAGTGTTTTTTTGTGTGACCTATGTGGTTTAAGATTACTCTATATTCTATTTCATATTTTCACAGATGAAGTTCAAAACATGTCGCTTGTTTGGTTGAATCTTTATAAACAAGAAACAAAGTTTAGTTTCTCATTATGTGATAATTTTATGATATATACTTGTGTTAATATACTTGGTTCTACATAATTTTGTGATAATGAAAAGAAGAGTTAATTTTCTGACAATTTTGGGTGTAATTTGTTGATTGAGTTGGATAGTCTGATTTGGGGATAAATTGTTAAATGGGAAAACTGCATCTGATTTGTGTGATTATCCAAAAAAAAAAACAACTTCTTAGGCCGGTTATAAATGGTTTCTGCAGGCTATACTTATTAAGTCGGGTTCTGCCTAACCGACCTAATAATAGTTTGTTAAGTCAGGTCCACAACCGACTTAAGAAGTCAAAACTTCTTATGTCGGTAATTCTTAGGTCGGGCTCGGACCCGACTTAAAAAGTCATTTTTAACCGACTTAAAAAGCCTTTTTTCCACTAGTGTGGGCTGGGTGCGTGGATTTAAACGGTGGGCTGCCCAAGGTCCGATCGATAGGCTCTAATACCATATTAGAGTTTGACCTAACACTATCCTACAAAACCGGTTGGTAAGGTGAGGGGTGTCACTCTATATAAACTATTTCAATGCTCTATCTCCAACCAATGTGGGACTTTAGGATTTTCAATACATCCAGAACGTTGAAGTTTGAAGAATTTTTTTTTGTTGAAATTCTTTGATGAATATGTACCTTTGTTGCTGCTTACTAATATTATTATTTAGTTCGCTTTGAAGACCTATTACATGTGATTGTGGATCATTATGTGTTTTCTTCAACACTTCTTCCTTTCAGGCCTAGTGCTTGTTGATTTTTAGGAATATTATGGCCAAAACCCACATAATATCAACAACCTCAACCCACCTGCTAAGACCACATGAGATGTCTTGTGAGGACTTAAATGAGATTCGACAATATTGAACATGCATTTGTCAGTCATGTGAGCCTGTCACATTCTAATATATCTTCTTGGATGACTCACCCATCACATTCGCTAGTTGAGCGGGGTCTTGCAATACATAACTGAGTATGCATCTTCCAAATTCACGAAGTTTGTTTGTTATGTCTAGTAGTGGCAAAACGGGTCAGGCCCGCCGAGCCAGGCTGTTGACCCACCATTTTTTGGGAGCTGAGCCGAGATTTTTTGCTCGGTGCTTTAATATGGTTCACCCCGCCTAACCTGTTTTAAAAACAGAACAAGGTAGGGTGGGACAGGTTTTGTCCGCAGACTTTTTTAAAAAAATATTTTTTAACTTAAAATGAAAATTTGATAGTGCATTGAGGATATCAATCCACTAATTTTTTTTCTCTTTATTGACAAAAAAACTAGAATTTGAATAATTACATCTAACATTACCATAAATTGAAAAACTTGTTTTCATGTTGCTTTGCTTACAATGATGGTGGAAGCAAATTGTAACTATGAAAATCAATAATTTATGAGACAGAAATTAAAAAAAATTAAGAATACAATTTTTATTTATTATTTTTTAGTAAAATACTACAAATTTTTATATATTTTATTTTTTAATAATGCTTAAATGTGTCTATTATTGTGTGCATTGAAATGTTGTACTGTCTAAAAGTTTATAAATAAAATAGTAAATCAAACTATAAATAAAGCAGTAGATTATTTTAAAAAAAAAATTGGATATAAAGTAGTAAATTAAACTAAAAACATATTTTAGAAAAAGTTTGGGGAGCCTGCCCGCCAACCCACTTACACGTTAATAAATGAGACGGACTTGACTTTTAAACTTAGACGTTTAAATTTGTCCGCTTTGCCACACCCTGCCATACATTTTTACGAATTTAAACAGGCCGAGCCTAAACCGAACAGGCTGCCCGCTTTATCAAGCTTAGTTATGTCTCACTATATCTTTGAGGATGAACCATCCATCATACTCCCTAATGGAGTGGGATCGGATGACTCATAACTAAGATTATAAGTTGACGGCTCGACACATTTCATTATGTCATAAAGACTATATTTTACGTACAAAAAAGGTTAAGTTAAATTTTTCTTTTACATATCAGAAACCTAAAGACCTCGTACAAAAAAGGTTAAGTTAAATTTTTCTTTTACATATCAGAAACCTAAAGACCTCTTGTTGAACACATGTTATAATATTGTACTCACCGCAAATACAAATATACATATTAACAATATATAAAAGCCACTTAAAATATTTTTATGTATTTAAATTTTTTTTTTATCCGTATTGATCTAGTGGTTGCAAGATCTAGAAAAAACGAAGGATTGCAAGGTATATTCATAAATTATTTCTTATCATCTCTAATTTTAGATATTATTTACAATCTAAATTAAATGTAACTCTTTTTTAAATTAAATTTCTGTTTTTTTTAATTGAGGGTATGTTTTTAATATTGGAACATATGCTTCAAAATAAATATTTGATAGAATCCCAATTTTTTCTAATATTAAGACTTCTTTTATGATAAAAAATTGAATTAGATAGAAGAGATTTGGAGGAGTTTGAAAAAAATAATGTGAGACAAGTTGGAAAAGAAGAAAATAAGGTTTGGAAGAAGAAAGAAGAAGAGTGAGAGATGGAGATTTAATGCTGAGTGCCTTGTATTTGTAAGGAGTTTGTGAGGTGAAAAACACCCCGCAAATTATTTAGTCGTTGGGGCTTACGAGGTAACATTCACCCCGCAACTCTGTGTAAGAATTTTTTTTTTTAAAATAGTAAAAAAGTACCCACAACATTCACCTACTCCTCTGCAAAGTAATTATGATGCAAAGTAATTATGATGTGACCGTTGGGGATTGCGAGGTGCTTTTCACCTGGAAACGCAGATGATTTCTTTACCTTGCGAAGTGCCATTCACCTAACAACTCTTGTGTCAGAAAAAGAATTAAAGCGATGACCTGCCACCCTGACCATTAATAATTGTATCATTTCGCAACTCTCTTTTGAAAATTTTCAAATTTTTCTCTCTCTATTGCGAGAAGGAAAAATATATTTATTTAAAAAAAAAAACTATGTTGCGAGGTGAAAGACACCTGACATAGTCACTTGGCTAATTCAAGTTTTTCTTGTAATGTGCATATGCCTAAGTATTCACATACTTCTTTGTAGAAATGACGTTTGCCCCCTTGAGCCATGTCCGATGTGAGTCGTCTTTATTGATAGATTGTCCAATAACAGAGAAAGTGGTGTCAGACTCTTCCTCGAAAGCAAAGCAAGGTGGGTAGTCGAATTTTTCTTTGCACTTCTAGTTCTCTATAACTAACAACCAAACCGAGTATGAAATCTTAATTGTCAACCTTACTTTAACCTCGAATATAGGGTCGAAGGAATCAAATTACAAACATATTCACAACTTGTCATCTCCTAAATCAAGATAGAAGCACAAACTAATGATCCTTTATTGATGTCGTTTTGATGAGAGAGAATTAAGGTGACCAAGTATACACTAATAACTCCATAGTACAACACAATCCTCCGATGAAACTTTTCACTCTATTGTCACTAATTAAGTCAATTCTAGTGAAAAAAGAACTTTATGAAGAACGAGAGAAAGAAAGATGATAGTGAGTTTTATTCAAAATAAATTGTGTAATATGAAATGATGAGAAGCTTCATTTGTATAGGTAAATATTTGGCTAAAAAAAGATACATCCGTAAAATTTTTAAAGCTTTTAATCAATTAACAACATCTCTTAATCAATTAATTAAGCCAAATTAAGAAAGTTTTATATTTGACATCACTTAATCAATTATCTGCCTCCTTACTCGATTAGGAGTTGTTATACTTTGATTTAATCAATTAGAAGGACGTCTTTAATCAATTAGTCAATGTATTTAGTTTTCCTAATTAATTTAGCAAGCTACCTAATAACTTAAACACATTTAACATATATTAGAAAACGAAATTGAATATTAATAAATGAAGAAAAAATTTCATTACAAAATGAGAAAGAAAATAATATAAAGCATACAAAGACATGGGAACAATTCAATCATGAAAATACTCATTGTTTCCATCTACATCATTCTCATCATCGTTGTCAATAAGCCGTCAAAGAGAAAATTTTGCTCTAGATTTAAATGTTGGATTTGTCAGAAAGGCATCTTAGAGCATTCACATCCATTATACTCATTTGTGTTCTTTAAATAGGTCCCACATATTTTTTTAAGTTATATTACACTTTTAATTATTTAAACAACTCTATTACATTTTTCAAATATCCATACAACTCATAAAATTTGTAAAATGAGACCCACTAAATACCACAATATATTAATTACATTCACATGTGACACTTGTAGAAGCGTTCTTTAATGTGACAACAGTTGCAAATTAAAGAACGATGTTATTATGCAATTATCCATCATTTTCTGACACAGTCACTTTGGTAATAGTGTAAGAACCATACATTTGAACTGATAATTATGCTCTTACTTGGATATCCAACAAAGAGTTTTGGCGCCGTTTTTAAGAAGCCCATTTTTGCTTCGGGTGCATGTTAGGATGGAGGCCACTAGAGGTTTTTTTTAAGGAGTGTGAGGAATCTCAAATTCAATAACTTCTAAGTTTGTTGGTTCATACTCTAGGATCTAGGGGTGTACATGGTTCTAAAACCAAACCAAATTGAATCAAATATATAGATCGGTTTGGTTTTTAAAACCACTTTTACAAAATTGTTTTATTTTTCAAAACCGGTTTATGTTTGAATCGGTTTGATTAATAACTGGTTTGCACTAAAAAAACCAATTTTTGTTTGAACCAGTTTTAAAATTAAATTTTCCTCAAACTTATTTTGACGAAAACTTAATTCTTAATCCAACAACTTATTCTTAACTCCATCCAACCATTTTTGAAATTAATAACCATTCATTGGCAGTAAATTGAATTGAAATAATTAGTAATAATTATGAAAAAAAATGCTAAGGAACCGTTAAAAAAAATTAATTTTCAATCAGAAAAATCAAAATTGAGTAATTACAAAATACTCAATCTCTCTCACATACATATAATTTTATCTCATTTATATAAAAATCTCTTTTTTTTCACCTTTTCAAGAAAATGATCTCTATATACTATTTTACACTTATCATTTTTCTGACTCCACCCGTAATCACTTTAGTGAAAAAAATTTCTAAGAAAAAACATATCGGTTTAATAATTGAATTAATTCAAGGTAAGAAGCATATAAAAACAACTTAGTAATCATATAATTTCAATCTAATAATAAACATTTAAAATGTAATGTTGAATGTGAGATGAAAGACTAAATACATCATTATGAGACTATGAGAACACAAAGTTCTCTTAAAAAAAGTAATTAATATATATATATATATATATATATATATATATATATATATATATATATATATATATATATATATATATATATATATATATATATATATATATATATATATATATATATATATATATATATATATATATATATATATATATATATATATATATATATTACAAAAAGTGAAAAGTGGACTAACCATGTATATTTTATTTATTAAATATACATTACTTTAATTGTCATTTATGACCATGAAACAAAAACAATGTTTGAAAAGTGGACTAACCATTTATATACTGATTTTAAAAAGTAGACATCGGTTTTTAATAATTTTAGTAAAATGAATTTGAACTAATTTTAAAATTAAATATGGACTTTTGAAATAGGTGCACCATATTTTTAAGTGTGGTTCTTGTGAACCGGTTTTTTTGCACACCCCTACCAAGATCCCAGTGTTATCTCTTGTATCGACTGTAGAGTGCTCCTTCCAATCAGATGAAAAAAAATTCATTTTCAAACCCCCCATATAATAACCATGTGATAGTACTTATTTTTCATTCCAACATGTGTTGAATCACCCCATTTTCCCAGTTGATTTCAATGTTGTGGGTCAGCATTCAAGTGATTGAAACATCGTTCCTCAAAAGTTCCTCATGGTTAGATTTTACTTGAAATAGCACATGAGACATCAAATATAGAATGACATGGTAGGATATATGATTTCATATACCTCACACGAGAGGAAGTTTATGACTTTACTTTAGCTAAGGAAAAAGGAATATAACAACAAAGAGTAGATTGAAATTTTTAACATCAGATGGAGCATCAACAAAATAACGGTTTCTAATAAAAAGGTAGATCACACAACATTCCAAAGTCTTCACTATTGAGATAAATTCGATTTTTACATATTTCAAATGTGATTATGCCGGTAATGAATTTTAGGTTGGCATAAAACATCTTGATCAATCTAAGTTACATCTTTAATGTGCTTGTGGCAGATAATATCTTTGATTCTTGCTTGACTGAGATTAATTTAGAATTCAAACTTTCTTTAATATTTTACATTGAGGTACATAGGTTTGATAACTCAGAGGCTGAGGAAGTTTTTTCACTACTACAAAAAACACATATAACAACATTTGCGAAAGACTTATAATAACAGTTGAACAACCGTTGTTAGGTACAATGTGGTTGTAATTGGATTATTTACAATCACAGTCTATTTCCCATGGTAGTAAACTAGATAATGCGCTACATACAACCACGATTGTATTAAACAACTGCTGCTGTATGTCTTTTAATAAAATAAAATAAAAATGCTGCAGTAGAACAACAACAACAACAACAATATCAATAACGATAAATACAAGAAGAAGAACAAGATGAAGAAGAAGAACAATAACAATAAAAACAACAACAACAATAATAACAACAAGAACAACAACGACAACAATAACAAAGAAAAAAAAAACAAGAACAACAACATTAACAAACATTGCTAACTTGAATCCATACTTTCCTTGTCTCATTCAAGTTGGAGAAGACATGATGGAGTTCTGAAATTTGTTAATGAAAGAAATGATATTTTCGAATATTGTTTATGGAAGCAACGATATTTTCGAGCTTGGTTTAATGGAGAAATACAGTGCCGTAAATGAAAGATGGCGTTTGGAGGTAGAAGATGAAGTTCATCTAAGTTTGAAGTTTGTCTAAGTTTTAGATTTCACGTGGATCACTAATGGTAGGTTCTTGAGCGTTGATAATCACTAAAAGGATGACAAAAATTTATTTAAGGACAATGAAGAAACTCAATAAATACGCTTATATTTTCCCATGATCCTGAGTGACTTCTAAACATGCTATATACAACAACAGTTGTATTAAACAACTATTATTGTATGTCTTTTAATAAAATGTAAAAAATACAGCAGTAGAACAACAACAATAACAATATGATTCTAACTCATGATCATGCGCTACAAACAACAACAGTTGTATTAAACATCCGTTGTTGTATGTCTTTTAATTAAATATAGAAAATGCAACAGAACAACACCGATAAAAAGATTCGAACTCATGACCAAGCGCCATTTTTTACCACTATTAAAATTTCCAACCATAGTAAAAAGTGGCTTAAAAATGAAAATAAAAAGAAAGCACCAAATTGAATATATTTTACCACGGTGGATCCCTTAGACGTGGTAACACGGACGATGTTGTATATCCTTTTTGTAGTTGTGTGTTGTAGAAATCCTCTTGAAATTTGGAGGTGAAATATTTGGACTTATACATACTTGATAATGGACTTCCAAAGTGAAGACTTTTGGTGCCATTGAATGATGATGATGATAGCCAACAAGTAGTAGAAACACCAAATCGAAAACACGAGGAGAAAATGTTTTGAGATGAATAAAAAGAGGAAGGAGAATTTTGTATAGCCATCTTGTAATCAATTATTAGGAACTCATCTAATAAAAAAATTATTAGTGTTGATTGATCTTTGAACATAGCTAATCAAAAACTAACTCACCATTTTGAGAGTTCTTATTTTTTTTTAGCTCTTTAGTTTATTTGAATTTGGTCTTAATAGAAAAAATCAATAACATTGATTAATCTTCCATTAGGGATGATTGAAGATTGATTTTCCTTAGAAATTTGTTGTTGTTTTAAGATTCTTAATCAGTTAGAATCTAGTCTTAATCGACTAAATCATTAATGTTAATTAATGTATAATAAAAAAAATATCGATATTTGTTTCACCTTAGATTTTGATTGCTGATATGAGTTTCTAATCGATTAGGTTTAGAGCTTATTCGATTAGTCGGTGCAAGATTAAAAAATAAAGTCTTAATTGATCAACTGGTAGGTGAAATAGATTAAGAAGATAAAACTTTAGCTTCTTTGAAAATGTCACCTTCTTGAATCACTTCTCTATTTTACGGTGGTGCAGGTTGAACTTGTATGATTAGCACTCCAACGTCTCAGTCAATTTAAAATTCAAGATGAGTAAAGTGAAATTAGAAATCAAAGATTATGTATCTTCTTATAATATGTGAACTATTTTTATATTTTAGAACGAGTATAATGGGTTTGAGATGAATTGGGTCTCAGTCAATTGAATCTTTTGGCCGGTTCAGAACAATGCTCCACTCTATTACTCACAAAATTACCTTCACAAAAGCTCAAGCTACAGGGTGTAGTTGGCCGAACAGGGCAATCCTCAAATGATTTAATATTTCCTCCTAAAAACCATTGAAGGACAGTCTAAATCTTAGTCTAGAGAATATGTATTCATAAAAAGGCATTGAACATCCATTGAAAGAGCTGCACACCCTCTTATCTTATTAGGTTCGACGTGAGAAATTGGTCAATCGGAGGAGGGTTCCACGTCCAGATAAACACCCTTCAAACTTTGAATGCTACTAAACATGGATGTCGCCCACACCAATTATGTCTCCACCCAAAATTGTTGATAGACGTCAATTAGCAACACAAGGCTTTGTTGGTCCTTTCAAACCGTGCCTTCCACATTGTTAATAAAAAATAATGTTTGTCATAAATTTTAGAATGGCCATGAAAGTTGAGATACTCCTTAATCTCTTTGTTGCTGGATTCTCGACCGTTCAAAGATCCAAAAACTTTAATGAACATGTCTGTGCCTCAGGTTATCACAGTACAATTCAGCAGACTCAAGATCTTCCATGGGCAAGGCCGAAGAGAGTGATCAACAATATTTAAAAATAATATTCAAACATTAAGGTCTTGATTTAGGTTTGCTTTAAAAAAAAACTAAAATAAAGATACAAAACATGAGAATTTGACATGTATACAACACTTCTAGACTTGTAAATTAAATGTAAAGAAACATCTTAAACTACAAATAAAAAAAAAAAAAAATCATATTAGTTTAATAGTGGTATGAAAGATTAAAAACGTGCAAAACCAAAAAGTTTGACCAACAATATTACTTAACACACCATTTCACTCAAAGAAGTAAAACAAGCTTCTTAAATTGGGGTATTAAGAATTTCTTAGTATCGCATCAAGGTAGACAATCTTATCTAATAGTATACACAACATGATCATTAATTATATGCCTAATCAATATCAATGCTAATGTTAAGATCGGATTTTTCACCGACCACAGCTCATTGTTTGTTTTTTTAGTCCTAATATTTCTCTCCATGCTTGGCGCATATCAATGCGAGCCAAACAGCAAAGAAAAGTAAGGAAACAGCTATGCATAATATTGCAGTGGGAGTTTGACCAAAAAAATTGCACGAGGAAACATGTATGGAACTCTCTATATAAGAGACACATCTCATATGCATTTTCATCAAATTTGAGCCTGGAAGTTCTCTTTTTCCATCTTATCAGTTTAACTAAACAAGGTTCAATTGTAACACAAAATGGCACAAAAACATATTCTCATGTCACTAGCTATTTTTCTGTCACTCCTCTTAGAATCCTCCTTGGCCAAACATAACTCTCAAACAATAACTTACATAGAGTCCTCATGCAACGGTACCCTCTACCCTAATCTATGCATTCGTTGCCTTAACAAATTTTCACATTCAACCATAAATGGTCCTCAACACTTAGCCCAACTTGCCTTATCCGTAAGCCTCTCTAGAGCCCTACAAACAAGAGTATACCTTTCAAACGTAGCCAAGGAACTCAAAACAATTGACCATAACAACAAAAGGATGTTCCTAACAGTGCAGGATTGTGTGAATCAAATCAATGATAGTGTTGACCAACTAACCCAAGCCATCAAAGAACTTAAAAAGTTGAACCAATTTAACAGCATCATCAATGATAAAGTGTTGTGGCACATAAGTAATGTTGAGACATGGGTTAGCACTGCCTTAACAGATGCTAGTAGTTGTGTACAATCATTTCCTGGTCATAGAATGAGTAAAAGCGTTGCAACAATTAAGGTTAAGGCAAAGAATGTTGCAGAAGTTACTAGTAATGCACTTGCTTTGTTTCATAGTTATGCTTCTAGGTACAAACTTGCAGCAGCTGGAACAACCAAGAAGCCTTGAAAAGCTAAAAAGTTAGCTTTTTTTATCATCCTCTGTTGGTTCTTGTATATATATTGTGTACATGTTTTTTTCTTTGGGTGGTTTGACATCGTTATATATATTGATGTATGATTGTATGATTAATCTCATTATTATTTATGCTACTATAGTTTTTATTCTTTGATAATGGTTAAACAATTTCTTGAAGGAGGACTTCATAGTCGCCACATTTCTCAGGAAAAAAGCTTTAAACAATAGTTACATTTTTGATTCGGATTCAATTTCTTGCTTTGGAGATCAATTTTCATTTTTCAATTTCGTTCTTGCCATTCTCCTTTATTGCAATTTCGTTTGCTTATATTTTTTTCCTGATTTCATATTCACTTTCACTTTCAATTTAAATTCTCGACCAGTCGAAGTTTTCCATCTACGAATATTTAGCTTTCTTGTTAAGCATGTTCTTGCTCTTGCAATTACAATTATATATTCTTTGCAATTTTTGTTCCCGTAATTTTCCCCAAATTCTAGGGTTCCAAATTGAATGGCATTTTTGTGTTGGTGTTTGATCTGAGATTACGAGTTTAATTCATCTTGCATGGCTTAACCACATAAAGCTTCAACATGAAATCATTGTGAATTTCGACGTCGCTGCCACGGTTTTTGATTCTACAAAAGAAGAATGTAAGAATTCGATTTGGATATGGTATTGTGAGCATTTTAATTTTGAAGTCTCATTTTCTTTTATTGGGTAATATCATTTTCGGCTCTTTGTTTGTGATTTATAATTTCGGAGTAGTTAATCATTACAATTCTTGCATTTGGTACATTGTTGTTATGCAAAACTAGATATCCACACTTGATATTGTTATATTTGAGTTTGTAGAAGATTGAATTTGGATCTCTTTTCAATTTTGATTGTGAAGTTTCTATTACATGTGATTTTGGCTTTCTTGTATTTTGGAATTTTAAAGCCTTGATCAATTGAAACCCATTATTATCTTATGTCATGAATATTATGTTGTGGTTTCTTGGTTTGAAGATTGGTAGCAATTGATATCAAATAATTATCTGTTTACAATATTCCTTGTGTTTTTTTATTGATATTTGGAATATACTCTTGGTTTTGGAATCGTTGAGTATTGTCAAATTCTTCATCTACTACAGAGTTGTTCTGGCTAGTATTTAGATGCCACTCTATTATATTTTCTTTGAAGAATTGATGTGAAGCAGAAGTACATGGAATTACATGCCTTTTTTAATGAATATTCGAAGCATGTAATTTTGATATTTCTAATCCTTCAAATGTTTTTTTTAATAAGCAAACCAAATTAAAAAGAGATTAAGGAAATCTCAAACCAAGAGCCGATTATAAAAAATCAAAGGAGAATTTAAACCAATTATACAAGCAACACGACTTGCTCCCTTTCCTATCTAGAATCAACCAATTCCAAGAATATAGTTTTATGTCGAAAACAATACTATCGACCTCAGTGACTACATTATTAAAAATACAATTATTTCTAGACTTCCAGATACACCAGCAAGTAATAAATCAAATCGAATAAACTTTATTCGCCTGACACCGACCTCTAAGGCTCGTGTTCCACTCCTTAGCGTGGGAATAGCAGCAATAATCCGAGATTATATCTATATCCGTCCATTCACAGATCTTGTTCCAAACCTGAGTAAATTTAGAGCACGAGAAGAATAAATGGGATACGTCCTCCAGACTACTTGAACAAAATACACAAGACAAATCCTGCTCGGAATCAAGAACACTTCTTTTCAATAAATTAGATCTCGTAGGTAATCTATCAAGCGCCAATCGCCAACTAAAAATTTGCACTTTCGCCGGAATAACTGTCTTCCATATGGACTCAATAAGGGAATAATCCTTCAAATGTTGGATGACAAGGAATTAGAGAGTGTAATAAAGAATCTCGGCTAGTCTGTTATGTTCCATCAGCTGGATGTGTCTTTTGTGTTGAGTTTTGAGGTTTATTTCGCAAGTTGTTTGGATTAATTTAAGCTCCAAAGTTTCACAAATTCAGTTCGGCAGGTCCAGAGTTCATTGCAAGTTTGATTTTATAAGCTTGTTGCTTCATCAATGTTTTGCACAACTACAAGATGTTATGTTTTGGTGAAGTTTTGAAGACAGATCTACAAATTATCAGCTTGTGTTTGCGGTAGCTTTCGATATAGATCATGTTTTAGATTTTTTTTCTTCTCTCACTATCAAGATATTTTAGCTCTGATTTACTGCTACTCGCGACTCTATGCATGCGCCACTGCCAGTGTTTGGAATCATATTCGTATTAATTTTTCTGGATTGGAATTTGTGAATAACATCCATTTTGTGAAGATTGGAATCAATCCATTTATGATTGATCGTGTTGCTTGATGTTTTAAAGTTTTATCTGCAAGTTTTATTGTTGTGTGAAGATTGGAAAATATGTTTAAATTTCTCAATTCGGTTGACATTAGTACTACATTGGTGAATTTATCTTGTTACTGT
This sequence comes from Lathyrus sativus, assembly GCA_963859935.3. NCBI lineage: Eukaryota > Viridiplantae > Streptophyta > Magnoliopsida > Fabales > Fabaceae > Lathyrus > Lathyrus sativus. The sequence continues at coordinate 20,872,545 of OZ012741.1, forward strand.
AAGGTTTTTTTTTTCCTAATAGTGCCTGCAACACAGTTGCATATTTTGTGTTTCTTCCATTTGTTTTTTGTTTTTGATGATGTATAGCTTCATGGGTGTGAGATGTTGGATCGAACTCTAGTATGGTCGAAGTCTGTTCGTGAGTAATGCGTGTTGTAGTCGAAGTTTGTTCTAACATGCATTAGTTAATATTGCTAGGGATGTTAGCATGTTGAATTGGGCCTTACTTGTAAGTCCAATTGTTTAAGTTAGTTTGTACCCTAAATTAGCTTATAATGGGTAATTGTTAAAAAGCCCATTAGGTTAGTGTGCTATTTTTCTTATAAATAGGATACTAATTTCTCAATCTTGGCATAAGGAAAAATAGGAAGATAAAATCCTAATTTCAAGGGAGAGAGATTATTTTTGTTATTCTTGTATACTTGTAATCTTGTTCTAAGAGAAAGGAAAGAATAGCAGTTTAATAACAAATCCTTGTTGTTCCTTGTTATTTTACCTTGTCTTCTTCATTAACCCTAACCCTTGTGTGTTTCTTGATCATTAAGAAACCGTTTATACTTTGTTTGAAGGTATCCGATTCACAACAAATTGGTGCGGTGAGCGTGGAGAAGATGCCTTCAACAAAGTATGAGATTGAAAAGTTCACCGGAGTGAACGACTTCGGTCTGTGGCGCTTGAAGATGAAAGCCCTATTGGTTCATCAGGGTTGTTTGGAAGTGTTGAAGGGTGAGGCAGCCATGGACGCTGCGTTAACGGCAAAAGAAAAGACATTGCCCAGTTGCAAGTTTTTCCACTGTATGCAGTTAATAAAGCTGCATGAAGAAAGCTAGTTTCTTGATGTTATAGAGTTAGATCCAAGGTGGAGATTTGTGAGATGTTGGATCGAACTCTAGTATGGTCGAAGTCTGTTTGTGAGTAATGCGTGTTGTAGTCGAAGTTTGTTCTAACATGCATTAGTTAATATTGCTAGGGTTGTTAGCATGTTGAATTGGGCCTTACTTGTAAGTCCAATTGTTTAAGTTAGTTTGTACCCTAAATTAGCTTGTAATGGGTAATTGTTAAAAAGCCCATTAGGTTAGTGTGCTATTTTTCTTATAAATAGGATACTAATTTCTCAATCTTGGCATAAGGAAAAATAGGAAGATAAAATCCTAATTTCAAGGGAGAGAGATTATTTTTGTTATTCTTGTATACTTGTAATCTTGTTCTAAGAGAAAGGAAAGAATAGCAGTTTAATAACAAATCCTTGTTGTTCCTTGTTATTTTACCTTGTCTTCTTCATTAACCCTAACCCTTGTGTGTTTCTTGATCATTAAGAAACCGTTTATACTTTGTTTGAAGGTATCCGATTCACAACAAATTGGTGCGGTGAGTGTGGAGAAGATGCCTTCAACAAAGTATGAGATTGAAAAGTTCACCGGAGTGAACGACTTCGGTCTGTGGCGCTTGAAGATGAAAGCCCTATTGGTTCATCAGGGTTGTTTGGAAGTGTTGAAGGGTGAGGCAGCCATGGACGCTGTGTTAACGGCAAAAGAAAAGACATTGCCCAGTTGCAAGTTTTTCCACTGTATGCAGTTAATAAAGCTGCATGAAGAAAGCTAGTTTCTTGATGTTATAGAGTTAGATCCAAGGTGGAGATTTGTGAGATGTTGGATCGAACTCTAGTATGGTCGAAGTCTGTTTGTGAGTAATGCGTGTTGTAGTCGAAGTTTGTTCTAACATGCATTAGTTAATATTGCTAGGGTTGTTAGCATGTTGAATTGGGCCTTACTTGTAAGTCCAATTGTTTAAGTTAGTTTGTACCCTAAATTAGCTTGTAATGGGTAATTGTTAAAAAGCCCATTAGGTTAGTGTGCTATTTTTCTTATAAATAGGATACTAATTTCTCAATCTTGGCATAAGGAAAAATAGGAAGATAAAATCCTAATTTCAAGGGAGAGAGATTATTTTTGTTATTCTTGTATACTTGTAATCTTGTTCTAAGAGAAAGGAAAGAATAGCAGTTTAATAACAAATCCTTGTTGTTCCTTGTTGCTTTTTTCTTTATTAACCATAACTCTTGTGTGTTTCTTGATAAGAAACCGTGTATACTTTGTTTAACGGTATCCTATTCACAACAATGGGCTTATGGTTCTATGATTACATCTTTGATGAAAAACATTGATTTCTCCAGAACGTTGAAGTTTGAAGAAATTTTTTTTTGTTGAAATTCTTTGATGAATATGTACCTTTGTTGCTACTTACTAATATTATTATTTAGTTCGCTTTGAAGACCTATACATGTGATTGTGGATCATTATGTGTTTTCTTCATCACTTCTTCCTTTCAGGCCTAGTGCTTGTTGATTTTTAGGAATATTATGGCCAAAACCCACATAATATCAACAACCTCAACCCACCTGCTAAGACCACATGAGATGTCTTGAGAGGACTTAAATGAGATTCGACAATATTGAACATGCATTTGTCAGTCATGTGAGCCTGTCACATTCTACTATATCTTCTTGGATGACTCACCCATCACATTCGCTAGTTGAGCGGGGTCTTGCAATACATAACTGAGTATTCATCTTCCAAATTCACGAAGTTTGTTTGTTATGTCTAGTAGTGGCAAAACGGATTAGGTCTGCCGAGCCATGCTGTTAACCCACCATTTTTTAGGGGTTGAGCCGAGATTTTTTGCTCGGTGCTTTAATATGGTTCACCCCGCCTAACCTGTTTTAAAAACGGAACAAGGTAGGGTGGAACAGGTTTTGTCCGCAGACTTTTTAAAAAAAAATATTTTTTAATTTAAAATGAAAATTTGATAGTGCATTGAGGATATCAATCCACTAATTTTTTTTCTCTTTATTGACAAAAAACTAGAATCTGAATACTTACATCTAACATTACCATGAATTGAAAAACTTGTTTTCATGTTGCTTTGCTTACAATGACGGTGGAAGCAAATTGTAACTATGAAAATCAATTATTTATTAGACAGAAATTAAAAAAATTGAGAAGAATAAATTATTTATTTATTATTTTTTAGTAAAATACTACAAAATTTTATATATTTTATTTTTTGATAATGCTTAAAGGTGTCTATTATTGTGTGCATTGAAATGTTGTACTGTCTAAAAGTTTATAAACAAAATAGTAAATCAAACTATAAATAAAGTAGTAGATTATTTTTTAAAAAATTGGATATAAAGTAGTAAATTAGACTAAAAAAATATTTTAAAAAAAGTTTGGGGGGCCTACCCGCCAACCCACTTCTACGTTAATAAACGAGACGGACTTGACTTTTAAACTTAAACATTTAAATTTGTCCGCCTTGCCACACCCCGCCCTGTATTTTTACGGATTTAAACAGGACGAGCTTAAACTGAACAGACTGCCCGCTCTACCAACCTTAGTTATGTCTCACTATATCTTTGACGATGAACCATCCATCATACTCCCTAATGGAGTGGGATCGGGTGATTCATAACTAAGATTATAGGTTAACGGCTCGACACATTTCATTATGTCATAAAGACTATATTTTACATACAAAAATAGGTTAGGTTAGATTTTTTTTTTTTTTATATAAAGACCTCTTGTTGATCACATGTTATAAAATTGTACTCACCGCAAATACAAATATACATATTAACAATATATAAAAGGCCACTTAAAATATTTTTATGTATTTTAATTTTTTTTTTTATCCGTATTGATCTAGTGGTTGCAAGATCTAGAAAAAACGAAGGATTGCAAGGTATATTCATAAATTATTTCTTATCATCTCTAATTTTAGATATTATTTACAATCTAAATTAAATGTAACTCTTTTTTAAATTAAGTTTCTGTTTTTTTTTAATTGAGGGTATGTTTTTAATATTGGAACATATGCTTCAAAATAGATATTTGATAGAATCCCCAATTTTTTCTAATATTAAGACTTCTTTTATGATAAAAAATAGAGATGTACATTATATCAGGACCGTAATCCGTAGCTAGCTGTAAAGTTTCTCAATAATTCAACCTTCACTTTATACTACTTTCCCTTCTTTTTCTTGTGTGGTACAAAACCAAAAGAGAAAAAGAAAAGTTTTTTTGGATAATCTCTGCTCTTTTGTTTACTACATAACTTAAAATATTGTGAACACTACACCTTATTCTCTTGTCGTTAGCTACTGCAAATTGGCGAAGAATGTTGAAGAATGTTCATACTAGCTACTTGAGTTGAGAATTCACTGAAAGTCCTGAAAATAAGGTAACAAAATTTTAAATTGGTTAAGATTTTATAATTCAAGTTAGAGAGTTTTATGTTTTTGTATGATATCTTAAACTTGTATTTGATGGAATTAATCTCTGTTTGAACCTTCTCAAATATCTATTAAAAAAAACTATAAAACACACCTTCGATGAAATGTGTGTCATCGAGTTGAGTTTTTCAAATGTGACTCTAAAAATTCTATATACACAAAAAGTACTATTATCCAACACACAGTAAACACATGCATATATTCCTAACTGAAAGACCCGTTTTTGGTTCCATGGGATGATCGTTATAATCAACAAATAGTATAAACACAAAAAGGCAAGCAGGAGGAGAATAGCTTTTTATAGCCATCTTGAAATCACTTTGGATTAGTTCTAATTCAAGACTATTAGCCTTTTTTTTAATAAGCAATTTCATTAAAAAGAGATTAAGGAAATCTCAGATCAAAGAACTACAACCACCAATAAAAATAAAACAATTATAGAAAATCAAACGGGAACTTAAACCAATCATACAACCTACACTTCTTACTATCCTCTTTACCTAGTATCAACTAATTCTACGAAGTGAATTTGATATCGTTGACAATGTCATCAACATCAAACAAGGCGTCATTGAACAATATATTATTTCTAGCCCTCCAAATATTTCAACAATTTATGAACCAAATAGAATTAATCTTTTCCGCTATACAACGACCTCTAAGACTCATGTATCAAACCTTCGCATGGAGGCTACAATAAGATTCCGATATACTTCCTATATCCGCCCATGCTCAAATCTTATTTCAAACCAAGGTAGATTTGAGGCACGAGAAGAATAAATGAAAAGCGTCCTCTTAGTGATGGAAACAAAACAAACAAACCTTATTATGCTCATTGTCAATTACCCTTCTAGCCAACAAATTTGATCTTGTGGGTAATCTATCGAGCGCCATCCTCCAACTGAAAATTTGAACTTTCGCCGGAATGACCGTCTTCCATAATAACTCCAAAAGAGCTGCACTATCATCCTTAATATCGTTGACAGAGGAAGAAAAAAATCAAGGAAGAGTAAAATGAATTAACCGTAAACGACATAGAGTCGTGCAGTGACCAATGCCACCCATCAAACACTTCTTTTTTAACAGAGGAAGTTTCCAGCAACATGCGGCAGTAGCTCCAGTCAGGTTCAGGAGGAGTAACTGCAGTATCCATCGATTCAAGTAGGTTCCAGCGCCACAGCTCACCATCCCACTCTCCCATCTCACTTAAGGACGACACCTTGCAACTGCAGGCCTGAAACAGACGAGGGAATCTGACTTTCAGTATCACCAATCCAATTCGAATGCCAAAAAGCCACACCTGAGCCGTGTTAGAATCAAATGCTGGAAAACTTACTTAATTGAATAAGAAAAGGCCAATAAATAGGCTTACATAATATCACACGATCTCCCTAACTGCCCATTATATGTGGAGCAGTTTATTCCTTCCTAAAATCTAGGTACTGACTTTGACTGAAACAATAAAATAGCTAACAATAAGCTGACACATTCTAATGTGCTGCAACACTTAATTTAGTTAAAAATAAATATCAAAATATTAATCTTAACATCTCCTCCTAAACTGAACAGTCCAATTCAGTTTAACTTTGGTGCATCACATACTCCTAGCTTCTTTCTAAGTCCCTGGAAGGTTCTTGTGTCGAGTGGCTTAGTAAATATATCTGCAACCTGCTGATGCGTGCTACAAAATTTTAACTGAACAGCTCCTTCATTCACCAGCTCACGTAGGAAGTGGAACCTTACATCGATGTATTTTCTTTTGCCGTGCATCACCGGATTTTTTGATAGCTTGATTGTTGAGTTGTTATCACAGAAAATAACAGGGTTGCTGTTTCCTTCATAGCCAATTTTGCCCAACACTCTTTTCATCCATATTAACTGACAAGAGCAAGTTGCTGCTGCCACAAATTCTGCTTCGGTTGTACTTAGAGTAACAATTGGTTGTTTCTTGGAGGACCATGCCACTGCTGCATCACTGAGAATGAAGGTATACCCGGATGTACTTTTTCTGTCCTCCACACATCCAGCGTAATCACTGTCGGTGAATTCTACTAGCTCTCTGTTTCCTTCTTTCCTGTAAAAGAGCCCATATTCAATAGTCCCTTGCAAATACCTTAAAATTCTTTTGGCTGCTGCAAAGTGAAGTTCAGTTGGCATAAACATGTATCTGCTAATCAGACTAACAGCATACATTACATCTGGCCGAGTGGCTGTCACATACATCATACTTCCCACAAGATGTTTATAGAGTGTGATATTTACCTTCACACCTTCTTCATCTTTGTGAATCTTAAACCCCAGGACAATAGGATTTAAGACAAAGTTGCTTTCCTCCATTCTGAATTTTGTTAGTAACTCTTTCACATACTTTCTTTGACACATGAAAATTCCATTATCAAGCTGCAACACCTCAATTCCCAGGAAGTATTTCATTCTTCCCAAATCAGTCATTTCGAATTCTTTCATCATGGATTCTTTAAACTCATTCATCATAGTTTGATCATTACCAGTGTAGATCAAATCATCAACATACAAGCTAATAATTAGGCATTTACCTTGTTTGTTGAATTTCGTGATGAGTGTTTGCTGCTGACATCCTTTACAAATCCCATCTTCTGAAAGTAAGTATCTATCCTGCTGAACCATGCACGTGGTGCCTGCTTCAATCCATATAGGGCCTTATGAAGCTTGTACACTTTTCTTTCAGCACCCTTGATTTCATACCCTCTTGGCTGGTCTACGTACACTTCTTCAGAGAGTTCTCCTTGCAAGAAAGCTGACTTTACATCTAACTGATAGATTATCCAACTTTTCTGAGCTGCCAATGCTAAAATCATCCTCACGGTATCCATCCGAGCGACTGGTGCATATACTTCCTCATAATCAACTCCGTGTTCTTGTGCATATCCTTTTGCAACTAGCCGAGCTTTGTACTTTTCAACTTCTCCATATTGATTCAATTTAGTCTTATAAACCCATTTTACTCCTATACTTTTGGCTCCCTCCGGTAGATTAGTGAGAAACCATGTTTCATTCTTCTCAATGGATTGAATTTCTGAATTCATAGCATTTCTCCATTCTTGGCTCTTAGCAGCTTCTTCATAGCTAATAGGATCACATTCTATGAATAAGGCTAAATGTGAGGTGTGATCTTGACTTGCTTCAGCAGTTTCAGCTTCATCATTGACGTTATAGTCTGTCATCCACACTGGTCTCCTTCTGATACGACCTGTCCTTCTGACACAATCTCCTTCCCTTGTATTTGTGGCTTCAGGAGATGACGCAGCCGCTGCCATAGTGTTTTCTCTATCACTTCCCTCTTCATCTATGCTTGCTTTATCTTCTTCAGTGACAGTTTCTATAATAACATCAGAATCTTCATTGGTAACATCTTGAGTCTCAATTTCTCCTTCATTTATGTCATCTCCCCAGTCTAGATCAAGGCTTATCAAGCTGTCATAACTCTTATCCCAGCTCCACTTTTTCTCTTCTTCAAACACAACATCCCGACTAACAATGACTTTCTTGCTTATGGGATCGAATAGTCTGTAGCCTTTTGATTCTGAACTAACCCCAAACAGTACACAACTTCTGCTCTTATTCTCTAGTTTAGTGCGTTTAGCGTCAGACACATGTACATGTCCTATACAACCAAACACCCTAAAATGTTCTACAGATGGTTTTATCCCACTCCAAGCTTCTGTTGGTGTCATGTCCTTCACAAAAGAAGTTGGACTTCTGTTAAGCACGTAGAACGCCCAACTCGCAGCTTCAGGCCAAAAACTCTTAGGAATATCAACCATCATACTTCTTACCATGTTCATCACTGTTCTGTTCTTCCTCTCGGCTACTCCGTTTTGTTGCGGCGTGTAAGCTGTGGTTAGTTGTCTCTTGATTCCATTATCTTTACAATAATCATTGAAAGCACTTGATGTAAATTCTCCTCCCCGATCTGTTCTTAAGCACTTAATAGACATACTAGACTCTTTTTCAACACTACTCTTAAATTGCTTAAAGGCAGCAAATGCATCAGCTTTATAAGCAAGGAAATAGACCCATGCTTTCCTACTAAAGTCATCAATGAAACAAAGCAAATACCTCTTTTGGCCATTTGAAGTTGGTGAGACGGGTCCGCAGATGTCAGCATGGATTAATTCCAACTTAGTCGAAGCACGCCATATGCTTTTTTTTGGAATATTTTCTCTATGTTGTTTTCCTTTCAGACAATCTGTGCAAATGGAATCAGGTCCGAGAAGACACGGCATCCCTTTCACCATCTCTTTGTCCTTCAACATGCACAATCCTGTGTAACCGAGATGGCCAAACCTCTGATGCCAAAGCTGTACCGAATCTTGGGTTGTGGACTGCAGACAAACTTCTTTTGTGTCCTTGTCAGAATACTTATCAGAGAGCACAACGAACATACGGTTGGAGGTCATGTTGCTCTGAAGGATGAGGCCCTTTGTTGAGTGATAAATGCAGCATTTATTATCCTTCATCACCACTGTTAATCCTCTTTCTTGCAGCTGTCCAAGGCTAAGAAGATTATTCCTTAGTTCTGGAACATAGAAGACATCCTGAACAAGATATCTATTGCCTCCAAAGTATAGCCTGACAGTACCTTTACCAACCACATTTAACTGCATATGATTCCCTAGCCGCATTGTTCTTTGAAATCCATCTTCCAACCGATTAAATAATGACGGGTCTCCACACATGTGATTACTGCATCCTGAATCTAGAAACCACACATCAGTTTTGCTTTGCCCAAACGATTCATGATAAGCCATGAGCAACATCTCCTCAATTTCTTCAATTTCAATGTAATTTGCTTGCTTAGCCATATTTGTACACTCATACTGAAAGTGACCCAACTGATGGCACTTATAACATTCAATGGTTGCCTTGCTATAGCGTTGCCGACCTCTGCCTCCTCTGCCCCTTCCTCCTCTGAAAGCTCCGCGGCTGCCTCGTCCTCTTCCACCATTGTTTTCACCGTATGCCACCGTGAGTGCTTGCTCTTCATCTACTTCCTTCTTGAATTTTTGCTCGTGCACAAGAAGGGAGCTTTGCAGCTCATCGACAGTAAGCTTGTCCATATCATTGGCTTCCTCAATGGAACACACAATATAGTTCCACTTTTCAGTGAGGGTTCTCAAAATCTTCTCGACGACCTTGACATAAGTCATATCTTCACCGTAATTCCTCATATCGTTTGCAATCATCATTACCCTACCGAAGTAATCATTGATTGATTCTCCTTGCTTCATGGAAAGGATCTCAAACTCTCTGCGCAATCGATTGAGTTGGGATCGCTGAACTCGAACATTGCCCTGGTATTTCATCTTCATTGAATCCCAGATTTGTTTCGGTGTTTCCTTCTTTGGGATTGTCTTCAGAATTGACTTGTCAAGAGATTGAAACAAGTAATTCTTGGCTTTCAGGTCCTTCAACTGCATCTCTTCCACCGTCTTTCTCTGTGCAGCCGTCGGCACTTCTCCTGCAACGGGTTGAACGAGGCATGTGGTCACAACAATCCAATACTCTTTCGAACGGAGAAGGTTCTCCATGAGCATGCTCCAGTGATCATAATCACCATCAAATTTAGGAATTGATGGTAGATTAAAACGACCGCCGCCTTCGGACGCCATCTGCTCTTTCTCTCTTGATTTCTTGTGAAATTTTCTGCTCTGATACCAGATGTTAGAATCAAATGCTGGAAAACTTACTTAATTGAATAAGAAAAGACCAATAAATAGGCTTACATAATATCACACGATCTCCCTAACTGCCCATTATATGTGGAGCAGTTTATTCCTTCCTAAAATCTAGGTACTGACTTTGACTGAAACAATAAAATAGCTAACAATAAACTGACACATTCTAATGTGCTGCAATACTTAATTTAATTAAAAATAAATATCAAAGTATTAATCTTAACAAGCCGTCTCCAACAGAACAGTCCATAAAGTTGCAAAAGTTATCATGAGACTCAGAAACTGAGATCGACAAAATATCATTCAGCCAGAGAGAGTCAGTCTTCAAACTACCAACATCTGGATAAGTATGCACTTTGATACAGAGTACCATATCTGTTAGTGAGGGTCTTCCTCCAAATTTCATTCCCAACACTACGGAACTTCCATAACCACTTTGCGAGAAGAGCACGATTAAATCGTCCGACGTGTTTTATTCCTAGACCTCTGAATTCCTTCGGTTTACAAACTGATTTCCAAAATATCCAAGAAATGAATCTATTGTTAGAATTCCCAGCCTACAATAACCTATGTTGGATTGCAATAAAATCCTTCACAACTTTCTTGGGGGCCTTGTAGAAGGCCAGATGATGAATTGAGAGGTTAACAAGAACCGAATTAATGAGAGACACTCTTCCCCCCATATACAAATTCCGCCCGATCCATTTAGAAAGTATGTTCCTCAGACAAGATAACACCGGATTCAAGAAAGAACAACGACGATGATTACCACCGACAGTTAGGCCAAGAAATCTGAACGGGAGACTTTCGGATTTGCAATGTAAGAATAGTTCTGCAGTTGATAGGAAATTAGACTCAACTCCAATCCCATATAGGCAACTTTTAGAGAAGTTAATTTTAAGGTCAGAGGTCAATTCGAGCGCTTGCAAAATAGCCTTGAAGGCCCAAATATTTGTAACCGAACCATCTTCTATAAGTAGTGTATCGTTAGCAAACTGGAGCATACTAACAGTAGGATGATCATGAATTTTGAATTCTGACAACATATTAGCAATTGTAGGAGATCTCACCAAACTTGCTAAACCCTCTGCGACTATGGTAAACAAAAACGGAGCTAAAGGATCGCCATACTTCAATCCCTTTCCAGCCTTGAAATCTTTCATAGGGCTTTCATTGATTAAAATCGATACGCAGCTATTGAACACGGAACCACGAATCCGTTTTAACCAATTTCTACTAAAGCCCATCTTAACAAGCATATCTTCAAGATATGACCAATCCACGCAGTCATACGCCTTAGCAAAATCGACTTTAAAGAACAGGCAATTCTTCTTATACCTTTTTCCATAATCAGCTATTTCACTAGCCAAAAGAACTCCATCGAAAATCTGACGCCCAGGAGTGAATGCAATTTTAGAAGGGGAGATAAGTTTGTGAATAATCTTACCCAGTATGGAGGCAACCAACTTAGAAATAGTCTTGAGGACACAACTGACTAAGCTTATAGGCCTAAATTCTTCAAAATGTTGAGGAGTGTTAACCTTCGGAACCAACAAAATGAAGGATAACGCGGACATCTTTGGAAAGTAACCGGTTTTGAAGAATTCCATATTGCAGTTCGAAAAATCCTCTCCAACGATATCCCAACAAGATTTGATAAACTTGAAATTGAATCCATCAACTCCTGGGCAATTGTTGCCGTCACAACTAAACACTGTCTCTTTCATGTCTGCAGCACTAAACTCAGCTTCAAGGAAGGTTTTATCATCTTCTTCAAGGCAAGCTACCAAGACATAGTCACTCCTAAAATTGAACAAGTTTTGATTCTGATATCTTTCCTCAAAGAAATTCAAGGCTTCAAATTTAATTTCCTCAGGGTCTTCCACAAGATTACCTCCCACAATAACAGCAGAAAGACAGTTCGAACGATACCTCGAATTTAGAGAATTATGGAAGAATTTTGTGTTGAGATCCCCATCTTGGAGCCATCTCACCCGGGATTTCTGAGCCAACATAATTTCTTTTAACCTCAGATACTTCCACATCTCTTCCTGGATTCTCAGACTATCTCTAATAGTATCTTCAGCTTGGTAACCTATAACCGACTCAGAATACAACTCAAGTTGATTAAACTTTTGGATATTATCCTCTATCTTTAGCTCAAGCCATCCAAAAACATTATAATTCCAAATTCGCAAGTCAGCTTTAAGGGCTTGTAATTTCTTGATCAAAATGTTACAATAAGAGCCAAAGAAGTTATTTGAGTTCCACGACTTCTTGACAAACGAAAGGAATTCCTTGTGGGAAAACCAACAATCTAAGGTCCTAAAAGGTTTATGACCCCAATTAACAAAATTAGACTTCAACCACACAGGTCGATGATCCGACACATCTCTATCTCCCACCACTTGGTTCCTCAAGGATAAGAATAAAATAGCAAGGTTATCAGCCAGAATTCTATCCAATCTACTTATACTCTTGCCATTAGAATTGAACCATGTGAACCGATTACCAATAACCGGAAGATCAATCAAATTCAGAGGCTCGATGAATAAGTTGAAATCCTTTATTTCTCTACTAATGTTGTCACTTTTACCTTTCCTTTCCTCCCCATTTTTCACAGCATTGAAGTCCCCGCCCACAATCCATCCACCTCCAGGGAATCTTCCCTTAACTTCAACTAAATCCCTCCACAATCTCTTTTTATCAGCAGAACCACACGGGGAATACACATTGACCACTATCAGGCTTTGATTTTTCCACATGAATTGCGTACCCAAGAAGCCATTGCCAAGGAAACTAGAGCAAACTTTAATAGTTTTACAATTCCACACTGTAAGGATGCCACCAAATCTACCAGAAGAGTTCAATGCCGACCACTCCACATCGTAATTCCTCCACAAGCTATTAACTAGAACGGAATCCATCTCAGTTATTTTTGTTTCCTGAATAAGACAAATATCTGCATTTCCTCTTAAAAGAGTTTGAGAAATTCTCCTCCTCTTCAGAGAACTGTAGCACCAATGAACATTGTAGAAGGTAATATTCATGGACCACAAATAGCTACAACCTTCTTACCAGATCTAGCGTCCTTATCATCTCTATCCAATTTCCTCAGAATACCATCTAAACCTTCTTCATCAACATCTCCTTGAACACCTAACTTCTTCAAATATTTTCTCACCTTGGATGGAACTTCTTCAAGGACCCTACGACATCTCAAATTCCCTCTTTCCACATTAGTGTTGATTCATCTTTCATTAGATATAATTGAAAATTGATTTTCTATTTTGAGATTTGTTGTTGTTTTGAGTTCTTTAACCGATTAGAATTTAGTCTTAATAGACTAAATCGATACTATTGATTGATCTCTCATTAGGGCTGATTGAAGATTGCTTTTCACATAAAAATTTGTTGTTAGTTTTGAGCTTCTTAATCTTTTAAAAAATGGTCTTAATAGATTAAATCCTTAATGTTGATTGATTTATCATCAAATGTATTGATTTCTGATTCACCTCAAAGTTTTGCTCTTGATATATGAGTTTATAATCGATTAGTTTTAAGGCTTATTCTATTAGACGACGCAAGATTTGAAAATATAAATAATTTCAATCGATTAACTATTAGGTTTAATAGATTAAGAGGGAAAAATTATAACTTCTTAATTCTTTTGGCCTTGAAAAGTACTTTAGGGCCCAAATTTCTTTCGGGACCTCCCACTTTTGATTTGTGACCCCTTTTTACTCAAGAAATTTTATTTACAAAAAACAAATAGTAGAAAACTAAATGTAATAAAAATTAAATAATTTAGTACTTATTAGAAGAATAACCACAATTTTTTGTGTACAATCTCTATCAAGTGACTTACCTTTTTATTTGACAAAAAATAAGCATAAGAGGGTTACTTCTCCTTGTGTTCTTCTGGAACCACACATAATTCTATTTCTTTTGAAGTTCTCTTAAAGTTTTGATACTAGAGATAATATTGAAATTCCAAATAATTGAAACGTAGCATAGGTAAGACCCTTTGTTACAATCATTATTAGCAAACATTCTATAAGTAAAGTAATTAGGCCAATTTAGATGGACCTTATTTTGAAGAAAATACATTAGATGAATCTCAGCATTATCAATTCGAGATTGACCACTCTTTCATGGAAGCAACATATGATTCACAATCTAATGAAGGATATGTAGATTTTTCTTCAAATAACCTATTGAGGTTTAGCCAATTGCTCTTTTCCCTTGGACATTTAAGACATGAATTTTTTAGGTAACTTCTCACATCAAAGTTAGGATCGAATGCATAATTAGTGAAAGTAAAGTAGTTACAGAATAAAGGCAAACGAAATACATTACGCCATGGGTCTTTCGTAACGTGATAAGTGTGTTTTCCCATCTGAAAATAAAAGGAGCATCCATCCCTTGACTTTAATCCAACATAAAAGATTCGAATCAAGTCTTTGTTGTATTCGGTTGAGACTTTCAAAGAATTATTGATCTTTTGAAATTTCATCAGATCAACAATTTTTGGAACATGTAACTCACGGACAACAACAGGATCATACATATGTTGCTTGACCACAATCCTATTTCTAAGATATTTTTCGAATTCATCAGCATAAAAAGAAGGTAAGAGGAAAGAGCACTGAGAGGGGTTGAGGAAGATGTTCCTGCAACATTTTCCCTTGGTTCAGCTTAGGATCCATGAGTTCTTAATGTTGAAAGAGTGCACACCAAGTGTTTGATGAAAGATGTGAATCAAAGTGAGGAGACTTTGAATGAAATTTGAAATACCTAACCTACCAAACTTAAGAAAACCGATTCCTAATCTCACAAAGAAGAGTATAATAGATGAAGGTGATTGATTTTGAAAATGGAAGAGATAGATTTTATGATGGAATGTGAAATGAGAAGTAAATGTGAGCTGTATAGAGAAGGAGAAAAGGGAAATTAGGTTGTTTGGAAAATGAAAAGGGAATTTGAAAAATGAGTAAAAGAAACTTTAATATTGGTTTGAATGGTTTGACAAGTGAAAAGAAGAGAGAAATGACTTTTGGATGTTAATGGGTCGAACCATTGGACTTGGATCCTGTTTGAAGCGAATATCTAGCGCCAATGTATCAATCATTCAAAAAAGGAGTCGATACATACTAAAGGAGTGGCTGAAAAAATAACGAATGTATCGACTCATCAGAGTTTAAAGTCGATACATTCAGAGCACTGAGGGACAAAGACTTTCCAGTTTTGAGCAATGTATTGACTCATTCCTCCTTGGAGTCGATATACACCAAAAATGTATTAACTCAGACTTGATGTATTGATACATTAGGAAATATTTGAGAAAGGGAGACATTTTCTAGACCTAGGATGGATGCATACATTGTGGACATGGTAGAATTTATGCATAAATGATATTTTTCATGAAGAATAAGTAAATATCACGCTTAATCACAAATATCATCAAAATGTAACTTATTTTTAAGATAAAGTGCATATCGGACAATATCATTAAGCTATTATACATTTATAGGTTGAAAAACATACAATTTTTCATGACGTTTTTGAAAGTGGGCACACATGAGGTTGATCATATAGTACATTTATTACACATTTTAGAGAACAACATGCAATAAAATAAGACATGGTATACAAGTAACATATGTAGATTAGAATAAACTTATGTATAAAGAGAGATGTGAAACAATATTAGTTTGAGAAATTCAAACCCCCAAACCCCATGTTTGATGTTGATCCTAACTTCTTCTCTTCCCTTGATCTTATCTAGATCAAATCACACAAGTCTTTCAATTGATCCTCTAATTACCGCTACTTCTTCAAAACTTTCACTCGTCTGAATCCTTGTTGCAAACACTTGTGCAAAAAAACCCCCAAATTAACCCTTGATCTTGGAGGAAAAACCCTAACGGTTTTATCAATGAAACTCCCAAAGAAAAACTCAACCCAATTTGATTACACCAACCTAAATTGGACCTTATCAATCTTATCTTGATAACAAACAACAAAAATGATTTTGTGTAGTTGTTGAATGCATGCGAAGAAAGGTTGAAGATGATGAGAAATTTCTAAGTGTGTTCTTGGTTTCAATGTTGAGAAATGATGCATGAATGCATATTTATATGTATGTGTATGTGTAGAAAGAAAACAAGAAAAATAGATTTTTAGCCAAAAATGCAAGTTTTGAAAGTTAGAACAGAATGTATTGAATCCAACCTATAATGAGTCAATACATAAGCTGAAGAAGTCGATACATTTGCCAAAGGAGTCGATACATTAAAGGAAGAGATCAGAGTTGTTTGAAAACATTCTTTAGAAGGAGTCGACTCCAAACACGGGGAAGTCGACTCATTAGCTGAATGTGTCGACCCATCCCTTCAATGTATCAATACATTGAAGACATGTAGGTTTGTTTGAAAACGCATTATACATGGAGTCGACTCCAACCATGAAAGAGTCGACTCATTCACACAATGTATCAACCCATCTTGCTTATGTATTAATACATTAGAGGCCGAATCATTTCCTTTTAAAGCCAACTTAGTATGTGTCGATACATACCAAGAATGTATCGACCAATTGGCTTCTTTTTCATAAAAATTCATATTTTTAGCATGTGATAGCCTAGTGAATCTAATTTTACTTGTTTTATTATGATGATGCACATATAGACAAAGACGGTAAGGTCCAATATTCACAAAATACTAAGCTATCTAGTTTTGAAATCATTCAAAATATATATATTGCACTCACAACTTAAGCATAACAACTTTAAAAAAGAAGCCCAAAGGTGTAAACAAACACATGTTGATCAGAAAAATAAAACATATACATGTTGATCAGAAAAATAAAACATATCCACTACCAAGGCAACAACAATTGATCCAACTCTAATCCCACAGCTACCATATTTGAGGATGTCACCCTCTTGAACCACTTTGCCTTATAGGTTTTGATCTGACCTGATCAGGAGGGATCACGGACTGGCCACACTCCGCTGGACGGTTATCTGTTTGCCGGGGTGAGAAAGAGGAGGGGGGTGTACCTGCAAAGCACTCCGATGCCCAAGTAAGAAGTTGGACAGAGAGGAAGCAATAGTACAGAAAAGGGGCAAGAAGAGTTACCTGACCCTCTTGAAGAAGAGGGTATTTATAGAGAGACCCCAACGCTGGGCCAACGGTCATTCGAGGTGGGCCGGACGACCAGGCCCAACCCTAATGACTGCTAGGGCTTACGTGGCGTAGTGAAGACCAGGACGTGGTCTCCGCCCTAGTTCAACCGCTCCTAGGTCTCCGGAAAGTGGGTTTGACCTGCTCTTTCGGAGGTGGGCGGTTGGCCGATGACGTGTCCCCGCGGAGGGGAGCACGTGGAGAACGTGCGCTGAGCACGTTATTCTCCCCGCGGAGGGGAGCCCGGGTAGTCCTGCTCGTCCGGCGTGACGGAAGCCGACAAAAAGGACGTGGAGATGTAGCTTGTGCCCGGCGGCCAGTCCTGCTCGCTCGAAGGGGCGCGTGCCAGGTGTGCCCAGTTCGCTTGTTGGGCCGCATTTGGTATTGGGCCTGCCGAGGTGAGGCCCGTACCGGAACAGGAGCCCCCCAAGTCGAAGCTCTGGGGAAGAGCGAGGACTTAAGGTCGTCGTGTCTGGAACGGGCACTCGCACGAAGGGCTCCGGTCGTCGGCAGAACGGGGAGGAGGCAGGTGAAGGGGCGCGACTGTCAGGTTGCTGCCACGTGTCTTGTGTTAAGCGGCTGTAGGGGCGGCTACCCTATGTCATTAATGAGCCTAGGGTCGCTTCGAGTCCCGCGCCGGGTTATAAATACGGAGGTCCCCGCTCATTTTGTCACTTTTCTCCCTTCTAATCTCCTATCGTCTCTGCTCGTCCGTCGCTTGCCGCCGATCGCCGCCGTACCGTTTGCTCTTTTCATCCGTCCGCCGCCGTTACAAGTGAGTTCCTCTTTTCCTTCCCTTTTTATTTCCGTCGTCTAACTGGAACGTGTGGTCGGGGCGTGATGGGCGCCCCGAGGAGGGACGTGAGTTCCGCCGCGTCTGGCGAGTTTTCCGATGAGTGTCCCGGGGACGGGAGCTTTTTCCGATGAATGCCCCGAGGACGGGGGCTTTCTCCGATGAATGCCCCGAGGACGGGGGGTTTTTCCCGATGAATGCCCCGAGGAAGGGGGCTTTTTCCGATGAATGCCCCGGGGAGAGGTACCTTCTCCGACGGCCGTCCCGAAGGGGGTGAGGGGTCGTTCTTTGATCCCCGAGGAGGGTAGACGGGGAGCGAGTGTCTGCTCGTCGCTTCTCGGCTTTTGTCGCCCTTTCACTTGACTTGCGGTGGAAGGGTGGATTTGATCCTGGCTATCGAATTCACCGATGTCCTCTGCTTTCAGGTGTAGATGTCGGCTCTGGTGCCGGGGATAATGGTTGAAGATAATGAACCTGAGGTCCCGGAGTATGACGACGAGCGTATCGCCCCGTCCGAGGAGTGGGCGGCCGAGGAGCCCCTTTCCATCCCCTCTTACTTTGTGGCCGACGTGTACGCCACGGTCGAGGACACGCCGATAGGGGAAACACAACACTGGCAGGTGTACCGGCCAAAAGAGCATCACCGAATCTGTTCGCGATATGGGCGGAAGATGTTCCCGATGTATGAATTTTATTTTAAAGAAGCTCGGCTCCGGTTACCGTTTTCCGCCTTCCATCTGGGGCTTTTTGACTGGTTGCGTCTTGCCCCGTCTCAGCTGCACCCAAACGCTTTGGCTTTCATTCGGGCTTTCGAGGTGGTGTGTTTCTACCTCTCGGTGGAGCCGACGGTGCCGTTATTTTTCCGCATCTTCCATTTGCAACGGCAGACGGTGCGAGGTCGCCACGGGTGGGTCTCCTTCAAACAATCGACCAAAATTTTCAAAGCATATAGCGATTCTGTGAAAGACTTCAAAAGTCGGTTCTACCTCGTCAAGCCGATCACGCAGCAGGGCTCGGACACTCTCTTCGACGAGGGCGAGCGCACGATAGATGGCCAGCGGTTCCGCGCGTGGCTTCCGAAGATACATCTACTGTGGACCGCGGAGCATTTCAGCCGAGGGACGGATAGGTATATCGTCCGGGCGGGGACCCTCGAGGAGAAAGACATGGCCGCCTATCTGAAAATAATTGCCTTTGTGCGGTCTCTCCCTCCGTCGAAGCTGGTGACGCCCGATGGTCGGTATATCCTCGACGCCCAGGGGAACATACGCACCAAGAAGCGTTTGATAAATACAAAGACTTTGCTCGGTTGTGCGACCGGGGCGGCCGCTTTGGATTATCTAGGTAGGGGTGTTCGTTTTCCCTCGTGGTCGGGGTTTTTGATCGTTGCTAACCCATTTCTTTGTTTTTGCAGCGAACATGTCTACTGTTGATGAGCGGGTGAAGCAGTTGCGCGCTGCTAGGAATGCCGTAGCCCCGAGGACGAGGGTGAGTCAGCTGGTCGGGCAGGAGGTCGCGACGCAAGGGGGGCAGACTTCGTCCTTGTCGCCTCAAGAGAGCCAATCCCCGGTGTCACAAGGAGTGTCGAAGAGGCAGAGGTCCGAGGAGCCTCGGGTGGTGGATCTGACGGTCGGCGCCGTCGAGGAAGGTTATGTCGTCCCTCCCTGCCACCAGCATCCGGGATATTTTCATGGTGCCCGTTCCCCCACTGTTTCCGCCGGGGAGGTGAAGGTTGTTCGTCAGGCTGATCGGGAGACCCGTCGTCGTGTCCTGGCTGAGGACTTGGCTGCGATGATGCGGACGTTTACGACGGCTCTCGTGCTGAACGAGGAGGGCTGCTCCGCTGCTGAGCTGTCCAAACTGCAAGGGGATCTCACTTTCACGCAGTCGCGGTTGGTCAAGCTCACTGAGGAGTTGGAAAAGAGCCAGAAGGATGCCGCCGAGCAGCGGAAACGGGCAGAGGGTGCTAAGGGTAAGGTGACTTCGCTGGAGGAGAAGCTGGGGGAAGCGACGGCCGAGGTGCAGGCGTTGAAGGTTCGCACGGAGGTTTTGGACAGCGCTGTTCGTCCTGCCGAGGACGAGACTGATGGGGATCGACGATTAATCACCCGTGCTGACTTGATCGCCCGTATCCGGGTGTTGGAGAGCGATTGTCTGGAGGCCGTCGAGGTCGGGTTCAAGAACGCGGTCGAGCAGATTCAGGTCGCCAACTCTGGTGTCGTGCTGGTCGTGGACGGGATAGGGCCGTACCACGAAATTGTTGATGGGAGGGTGATCGATCCCTATCTTGTTATCCCCGAGGAGGAACCCGTGGCTGCTGACCGGGAGGACGAGGAAGCATAGGTTGCCGGGCCTGCGTGCTCGTTGTTTTTGTGGCCTGCGTGCCGACGTTTGTTATCTTTTTCTTTGGGCCTGCGTGCTCTGTGTTTGTACCATTGACTACTGGGCTGGTGCCCGCTTTTGTTAAATATATTTATCGTGAATTTTCTAAGTGTGCGCTCGTTATTTGCATGTCGTTTTATGCTCGTTTTTCATATTTGTTTGAATGCCTCTGATGCGTATGACATTTCTTGTAAATTTTCTAAGTGTGCGCTCGGTGTGTTTAGCTCGACAATTCGTTACCGGTAGTGTAGGGAACTGGCCGGTTTGGCCGGGGTTGTAGCCGGGCCGTTTCGGGGGTAGTTTTCCCCGGGGCGTGGACGGCCCATCGCGAGCTGGGTGTCCTGCCTGTTTTGGTACGGCGGCGAGGAGCCTCGGTCGAGGTACTCCCTGCCGAGCATGGCCTTCTGCCCGCGCACACAAGAGGCAGGGCTTGCTTTTCTTTGGTCGCGGGGGTGTGCGGTGGTACCATGTCGCCCCCCCAGTGGTCGGGACGATGGGTCGTCGCGGGCAATGTGTTAACTGTAGTACCGCTTAAGCTTCGCGGCGTTCCATGGTCGAGCTAGTTGTTCACCGTGCAGGTTTTCGAGGTAATAGGCCCCGTGCTCCGTTTTGTCCCGGACTCGGTATGGGCCTTCCCAGTTCGCAGCCAGTTTGCCCTCGTGGGAGTCTTTCTGGTTTCTGCGTAGGACTAAGTCGCCTGTTTGAAAATCGCGTTTTATGACTTTGTTGTTATGGCGAAGTGTGACTTGTTGCTTCAGCCGGGCTTCCCGGAGAGCTGCTCCTGAGCGGATTTCTTCGACGAGGTCGAGCTCTTCTCGGAGGGAGCCGTCGTTGTCGTCGGTGTCCAGGGGAGCTTCCGTTCGTCTGGACGGTTCGCGGATTTCGACCGGTATTACGGCCTCGGTGCCGTACGTGAGGCGAAATGGGGTCTCCCCCGTGGTTGAGTGGGGGGTAGTACGGTATGCCCAGAGGACGCTGTGGAGTTCTTCGACCCATGCTCGTTTGGCGTCTCCGAGGCGTCGTCTGAGTCCTCTGAGTATAACTCTGTTCGCCGACTCTGCCTGGCCGTTTGTCTGAGGATGTTCGACCGAGGCGAAGTGATGTTTGGTACCGAGTTTGGTGACGAAGTCGTGGAAGTTTTTGTCTGTGAATTGTGTGCCGTTGTCGGTGACGATGGCGAGCGGCACCCCGAATCTGGCGAGGATGTTGCGTTTGTAGAATCGGAGTATGTTGTGGGTGGTGATTTTGGCCAGAGCTTCAGCCTCGATCCACTTGGTGAAGTAGTCGACTCCCACGATGAGGTACTTGTTCTGGTATGAACCGAGGGGGAAAGGCCCGAGGATGTCCAGCCCCCACCAGGCGAACGGCCACGGAGATGAGAGGGACGTGAGGTCGGTTGGGGGTGCGAGGTGCATGTCTCCGTGTCGTTGACACTTATCACACCGTTTGACATGCTCTTTCGCGTCGGACTGCATTGACGGCCAGTAGTAGCCTGCGCGTAGGGCCTTGCGCGCTAGGGATCTGCCGCCGAGGTGCTGCGCGTTGATACCTTCGTGGATTTCTGCTAGAACGGTCGTACTCTGGGATTTATCTATGCATTTGAGGAGTGGGATTGCGAAGCCTCGGCGGTACAGTCGTCCCTCGAGGAGGACGTACGAGCAAGCCCGTCGTTTTGTTGCGTTGGCCTCGCTAGAGTCGGCCGGTAGACGGCCGGTGCTGAGATAGGTGTGGAGGGGGGTCATCCAGCAGTCTGCGTCTCCAATGGCGTTGATGTCGAGGGGTGTGGTGGTCGGGCTGGTACTTGGTTGGGACAAGATTTCCTGAATGACCGATTTGTGGCCGCCTCGTTTTTTGGTGCTTGCTAGTTTGGAGAGGATGTCGGCGCGGGCGTTCTGTTCCCGAGGAACGTGTTGAATTTCTGCTGAGTCGAACCCTCTTAGTTTTTTATTGATGAGCGCGAGGTATCCGGCGAGGGTGTCGTTTTTTGCTTGGTATTCGCCTCGGACTTCAGAAGCGACCAGCTGGGAATCCGTGTAGATTCGGATGTCCCTGGCTCCCAGGTCGGATGCTAGGCGAAGGCCGGCGAGAAATGCTTCGTACTCGGCCTGGTTGTTAGTCGTTGGAAAAGCTAGCGTGAGGGAGACTTCGATGACCGTACCCTCGGCGTTATCGAGGACGATGCCGGCGCCGCTCCCCGTAGAGTTGGAGGAGCCGTCCACAAGGATGCAGTTATATAGGGACGGGCATTCGATGACTAGGAAGCGGACGCTGATGTCTCTGGCCGTTTCCTCTTCCCCAAAGGTGACTTTCAGTTCCACGTATCCCCAGGGTCTCTTCGTCGTCCCGTTGAACCCCTGGAGGTCGGAGCCTACGTAGGGGGAGAGGTTGGATTCGTCGAGCTGGAGAGTTGTGAACAGATGTGAGTACATTATGTCAACCGAGCTCCCGCCGTCGACGAGGAGGCGCCTGACGTCGAAGTTTGCCATTCGTGCACGTATGAGCAAGGGTATGTTGGAATTGGGAGATCCCCCGGGTAGTTCTTCGAGGTAGAATGTGATCGGGTTGGAGCGGCCCCGGAATTTGTCGAGCGTGCTCATCTTGCCGGAGTTGCCCGCGATGAGTTCGTCGAATTTCCTTTTCACAGATCCTACGGACAGACTCCTCGTAGCTCCATCAGAGATGACCATGGCTCTGGGGAAGTATTTCCATCGGCTGGTTGGTCGGATTGGCTCGTCGACTAGGCTGGGTCCTTCGGGGATGCCGAATCCTCTGCTCGCGAACCAATCCTCGGGGCGGCTGACGCACAGCGCGACCTGAAGTCTCTCGCCGTCCTCTGGAGAGGGGAGTTCCTCGATTTTCTTAGCCTCCGGAGCCTCTGACCTGGGTGGTTCACCTCCTCGGGTGTATCGCTTTAGGTGCCCGTCTTTGATTAGGATTTCGATCGCATCTTTGAGATGAATGCAGTCCTCCGTTACGTGCCCGTGGGTCCTGTGGAACCGGCAGTACTTTGAC
This sequence comes from Lathyrus sativus, assembly GCA_963859935.3. Classification (NCBI taxonomy): domain Eukaryota; kingdom Viridiplantae; phylum Streptophyta; class Magnoliopsida; order Fabales; family Fabaceae; genus Lathyrus; species Lathyrus sativus. Next base: position 20,895,927 of record OZ012741.1, read on the forward strand.
TTGTCCACGTTGGGTTTGGGCGGCGTTGGTCGTGGAAAACGGACACCTCCCTGCACAAACTCGGTTTTAGCGCATTCGGCGAGTATGCGTTCGCGTGAAGCGACCAAGGCGGTGTATTCGGTGAATCTTCCTGCCGGGCCGCGTGGCTCGCGCTGTTCGCGGGGTTCGCGGGGGCGGTCATCCCGACGGCGGTCCCCTCCTCGTCGGTGGCTCGAAGCTCCGTCGTCTCGGTGCCCGCGAGGGGCTTCTCTGTCTCGGGTGTCGCGAGCGGAGTTGGCCGCTTGTGTTTCCTCGAACCGGATGTAATGCGCGGCCCTGTCGAGGAAGTCTTGGAGGGACGTGGGCCGGTGTATGCCTACGGCCTCGTAGAATTTGGAGTCATGGCGCAGGCCTTGTTCCATTAAGTAGCGTTTCATTTCGTCGGAAGTCGTCACCTGTACGGCTTCCCGAGTAAACCTTTCGATGTATTTCCGGAGAGGTTCGTCGGGGCCTTGGATGATTGCCCCGAGGACTGCTTCCGTCTTTGGGTGACGCCGGGACGCCGTGAAGTGTTTGGAGAATAGGTCCTTCAAGACCCTCCACGACGTAACTGATTCGGGCTCCAGACTTTTGTACCAGGTCATAGCGCCTTTCCTCAGAGTCGTCGGGAAGAGTCTGCATTTAATAGCTCCCCGGACATTTCGGTAGTCGAGCATAGCCTCGATATCTTCCAGATGATCGTCCGGGTCGGAGGTGCCGTCGTACGTTGACAGCGTCGGTGGTTTCTCCATTCCCTGGGGTATGGGGGCTGCCATGATCTCCCGGGATAGTGGGGTGCGGTAGTCATCCTCGTCGCTGTGCGCCGGGGATCTCAGGGGAGATGAGTCGTTCGCGGTGTGTCCCGGGTTTTGGGTCCTTGATCTTCGGCCTGAGTTCCCGCCTCGGGGTTCCTCGGTTGGGATCGCCGCGGCGTTCTAGTTCCTCCCGCGACCGTGCCTCGCCGGGGATCTGGTGCGCTCCCGTGTCGCTTGCGGGCGGTGTCTCTCCAGCCGTGGCCGGCGGTTCCTGAGTCGAGGTGAGGGGCTCCTCGAGCCTCCGTTCTGGTCTTCCCGCTGGGGGTACCTCGGGGAGCCGACGCGTTCCAATGCTCCAATTCTGGCGTTCTGTTGGAACAACAGCTGGTTCGTCTGGTTGATGGCTGCAAAGAGAGCGGCTACCGTTGGGTCTGCTCCCGCCGGGATGGGAACGGGGTGGAATGCTGGCGGGCTCGGGGGGCGATGGTCGGCCTGTAGGGGCCGTTCCTCGGATGATGGTGAAGCAGTTCGCCCGTCCCTTTCGTCGGCTTCCGTCAGGTGTGCCGTTCCTATCTGCTTCCCGTTGGTGGCGGTGTTGAGCGCAAGATCGTGCGGAGCGTCATCGCGGCGTGGGCTGGCCATGACCGTGGAGGTTTGGTGAAACTTTTGGTTTTCTGCTCGGAGTAACGGGGAAGTTTCAGGTTCCCACAGACGGCGCCACTGATCTGACCTGATCAGGAGGGATCACGGACTGGCCACACTCCGCTGGACGGTTATCTGTTCGCCGGGGTGAGAAAGAGGAGGGGGGTGTACCTGCAAAGCACTCCGACGCCCAAGTAAGAAGTTGGACAGAGAGGAAGCAATAGTACAGAAAAGGGGCAAGAAGAGTTACCTGACCCTCTTGAAGAAGAGGGTATTTATAGAGAGACCCCAGCGCTGGGCCAACGGTCATTCGAGGTGGGTCGGACGACCAGGCCCAACCCTAATGACTGCTAGGGCTTACGTGGCGTAGTGAAGACCAGGACGTGGTCTCCGCCCTAGTTCAACCGCTCCTAGGTCTCCGGAAAGTGGGTTTGACCTGCTCTTTCGGAGGTGGGCGGTTGGCCGATGACGTGTCCCCGCGGAGGGGAGCACGTGGAGAACGTGCGCTGAGCACGTTATTCTCCCCGCGGAGGGGAGCCCGGGTAGTCCTGCTCGTCCGGCGTGACGGAAGCCGACAAAAAGGACGTGGAGATGTAGCTTGTGCCCGGCGGCCAGTCCTGCTCGCTCGAAGGGGCGCGTGCCAGGTATGCCCAGTTCTCTTGTTGGGCCGCATTTGGTATTGGGCCTGCCGAGGTGAGGCCCATACCGGAACAGGTTTTGTGCTTAGGGGGTAGTGGATCATTATGTCTTTTCTTTACCATTTCATTCTTACCCCTAATGTTTAAGTGCTCTGGAGTTTTATGAATACTATAGCCTAAACCCGCAAGATGTCTTTAGAGGACTTAAATACGAGATTCAACGATATTTAACATGTGTTTGTCAATCAAATGAGCTTGCCACATTCTGCTACATCTTTTTGGATGAGAAAACCACCAAATACATAACCGAGTAAGTAGCTCTCAAATTCATTAAGTTTGTTCATTATATCTCGATATATCTTCGAGGATGAGCCATCCAACATACTCCCTAGTGAAGCGAGATCATACGAATCATAACTAGGATTATAGGTTGACGGCTTGACACATTTCATTATGTGATAAAGGCTATATATACCTACAGAAAAAGATTAGATAAAAAGATTAGATCAGGTATCATTTTTCATATATCAGAATCCTAATCACATATTAGTGAACATATCACATTCAATGTCACTCATATTGTACTCATCACAAGTACAAATATATACATTAACATTTTATAAAAGTTTACTCGAAATATTTTTAATATATAAAATTTTAAATGTTTATATATCTCTATCTACGTATAACTAAAATTAATCTTGTATAGTATATGTTAAATTTGCTACAAATTTCTAGAGAGTTCTTAAATATAATATGTAAGAAAATATAGAACATCCTAAAAACTATAAGGTGTATGAATATGGTAGAATAATCTAGATATATAAGTTATGGCAAAGATAGAAAAATCTAGATTTATCATGATAATAACCTATCATGAGAACTCTAGAATATTCACCACCATTGAAAGGTTGGTGACTTGAGCCTATAAATAGGCATTTGCTACATTGTAAACCATCATCCAAGAAATTAATCACAAAACCTTCTTTCTAAACTACTCTCTACAACTATCTTCTACCAACTATCATCTAAACACTTCCAAACAGTGGTATCAGAGCTACGTTCGGTCATACATTGAGCGTAGTTATACTAATACCTACCATTTCAAAATCCTCCAAACTATTTCAAAATATTTCCCTTATACTATTAACCCACTACAATATTTTTTCTAAGCCATGGATAACACTACTCAATCATCAACTATTTGTGTCCCTATTTTCAATGGTGAAAATTATGATTTCTGGCGTGTTAAAATGGAGACATATTTTTCATCTCAAGATTTATGGGACATAGTAGAAGAAGGCTTCATCGCTCCCATAGATACCTCAGCTCTAAATGCAGCTCAAGAAAAAGAGTTGAAGAAAAATAAACAGAAAAATTCAAAGGCATTGTTCACCTTGCAACAAGCGTGACTGATGCAATTTTTCCAAGAATTATGGGAGCTAAGACTGCAAAAGAAGCGTGGGAGACGTTGCAGAAGGAGTTTCAAGGAAATGACAAGGTATGTGCTGTCAAACTTCAATCTCTAAGAAGAGATTTTGAACTATTGAAGATGAAGGAGTCTGAGACAGTTAAAGATTACTATTCTAAAGTTAAAGAAATAGTTAATCAAATGAGAGCTTTTGGGGAGGATATTCTTGACAAGAAAATTATTGAGAAAATTCTAATTACTATGCCCCCAAAATTTGACCCAATCGTGACAACAATAGAGGAAACCAAAGATCTGTCTACTCTATCAGTGACAGAACTAGTGGGCTCTCTTGAAGCATATGAGCAAAGACTACATAGGCATAAAGAAGATACACTTGAAAATGCCTTTCAGTCAAAGCTCAAATTTAAGTCCCAAAATAAAGAAAATGGAGGAAAGAAAAATTATGGTGAAACTTCCAAAAGAAGAGAAGTTCCTAGAAATTTCCAAAAGAACAATCCAGATAAAAATATTCCATGCAATATATGCAAACGACTAGGCCACGCGGAGAAAAGTTGTTGGTACCGTAATATGCCACAATGCAATCATTGCAAGAAATTCGGGCACATAGAGAAACACTGTCGCAACAAAAATAGGCATCAAGCTAATATCGCAGAGGAGCATGATCAAGAACAATGTATGTTCTATGCCACTCAAGAATCAATCAAAGAAAAAGGAGGAAGTTGGTACTTGGATAGTGGATGTAGCAATCACATGGCCAAGGATGAGACTATTTTTAAAAGCATAAATGAGTCAGTCAAAGTCAAAGTTCGACTAGGAAATGGAAGTGTGGTTGATTCAAAAGGAAAAGGCACCGTCGTGGTAGAGACAAATAAAGGTACACGACTCATTCGTGATGTCTTACTAGTTCCCAACCTAAAAGAAAATCTTTTAAGCATTGACCAAATGATGGAGAGAGGCTACACACTTCATTTTGAAGGAGGTGTATGCAAAATCTTAGACAACAAGAATAAAAGGGCCGAGATAGCCGAAGTGAAGATGAATAAGAGCAATAGAAGCTTCTCGCTAAATTTAAAATATACAACTAACATTGCCATGAAGGTACAAGTTGATGATTCATGGCTTTGGCATCGAAGATTTGGCCACTTCAACACACATGCCTTGAAGTTGTTACATGATAAGAACATGGTGAGAGATCTTCCAAGCATAAAGGATAACAATGAAGTGTGTGAAGGATGTCTCCTTGGTAAACAACACCGATTTCTATTCTCAACAAGCGGAGCATGGAGATCAAAAGATCTGTTGGAGCTGATACATACTGACGTCTGTGGACCGATGAGGACGCCATCACAAGAGAACAACAGGTACTTCATACTCTTCATTGATGACTTCTCTAGAATGACATGGGTCTATTTCTTAAAATAAAAATCAGAAGTTTTTGGAGTATTCAAAAGGTTCAAGGCCCTTGTTGAAAATCAAAGTGGAAAGCGGATAAAAGTACTAAGAAATGATCGCGACAAAGAGTACACATCCCGCGAGTTTGATAGATTTTGTGAGGATGAAGGCATAGAGCGACAACTTACAGTCGCATATTCTCCTCAGCAAAATGGTGTGTCTGAGAGAAAGAATCGCACAGTTATGGAGATGGCTAGATCAATGCTCAAAGAGAAGCGACTACCTAACACATTCTCAGCTGAAGCAGTCTACACTGCTGTTTACTTACTCAACAGATGTCCAACTAAATCTGTATAAGATAAGACTCCAATTGAGGCTTGGAACGGGAAGAAGCCATCAGCAAAGCACCTAAGGGTCTTTGGATCTATATGCTACATTCATATTCCAGACGTGAAGAGGCATAAGCTTGAAGACAAGACTATACGAGGTATCTTCTTGGGGTATAGCACAATATCTAAAGGCTACCGTGTATATAACTTGCAAACAAAAAATTCATCATTAGTCGAGATGTTGAAGTTGATGAAAATGCTTCTTGGAATTGGGATGAAGAAAAAGTGGATAAGAATGTTCTTATACCCACTCAACTACCTCAAGAAGAAGCTGAGGAAGAAGTCCTAGGTGAACCTTCTTCACCTCCACCACAACAACAAGTTCAAGAACTATCATCACCAGAGTCTACTCCAAAACGAGTAAGATCTTTGAGAGACATATATGAAACCTGCAACATGGCCATACTCGAACCCGGAAGCTTTGAAGAAGCATCAAAGCATGAAACATTGGTCAAGGCAATGGAAGAAGAGATAAAGATGATCGAGAAAAATAACACATGGGAGTTAGTAAATCGTCCCCATGGAAAAGATATCATTGGGGTTAAGTGGGTCTATAAGACAAAGCTCAATCCTGATGGCACCATACAGAAACATAAGGCGAGGCTAGTAGCTAAGGGTTACTCACAACAACCTGGGGTTGACTACAATGAAACATTTGCACCAGTAGCTCGTCTTGATACCATTAGAGCTCTAATAGCTCTTGCGGCACAAAAAGGATGGAGTATACATCAACTGGATGTCAAATCTGCCTTCCTCAATGGTGTACTTGAAGAAGAGATCTATGTGGAGCAGCCATAAGGATTCATATCTGAAGGCGAAGAGAGCAAAGTGTTAAGACCAAGAAAAGCACTATACGGTTTGAAGCAAGCTCCTCGAGCATGGTATAGCAGAATCGATCAATATTTCATGGATCAAGGATTTAGGAGAAGCAAGAGTGAGCCCACACTATACATCAAGTCTCAAGGTCAGTACACTCTCTTACTCTCTCTATATGTAGATGACCTTATCTACACGGGAAACAATACTAAGATGATAACGGAGTTCAAAGAAGACATGATGAAGACCTTTGAGATGACCGACCTTGGTTTGATGAGTTACTTCCTCGGTATAGAGGTAAGTCAAAGAAATGAAGGGATATTCATCTCACAAAATAAATACACAGAAGGCTTACTTAAGAAATTCAAGATGTACGGTTGCAAACCTGTCGCTACCCCACTCATAACAAATGAGAAACTACAAAAGAATGATGGAGTACCAGAAGCTGATGAATCCAAATATCGAAGTTTAATTGGAAGCCTCCTATATTTGACAGCTACGCGACCAGACATAATGTATGCTACAAGTCTTCTATCAAGATTCATGCAAAGTCCAAGTCAAATACACTTTGGAGCAGGAAAAAGAATTTTGAGATATCTACAAGGAACAAAAGAGTTAGGTATGTGGTACTCTACCGAAACTAACTCAAGATTACTTGGCTACACCGATAGTGATTGGGCAGGTTCGGTAGATGACATGAAGAGCACCTCTGGCTATGCTTTCTCACTCGGATCAGGAATTTTCTCTTGGGCGTCGAAGAAGCAAGCTACGGTTGCACAATCCACAGCAGAAGCAGAGTACGTGGCAGCTGCTGAAGCAACGAGTCAGGCTATATGGCTTCGTAGGATACTTGAAGACATGGGAGAAAAACAGGATCAACCAACTAAAATCAATTGCGACAACAAATCAGCAATTGCAATGGCAAAGAATCCAGTGCATCACAGTAGAACAAAACATATACCAATCAAGTATCACTTTATAAGAGAAGCTGAAGCAACTAAAGAGATCAAACTCGACTACTGCAGAACAGAAGATCAAATTGCAGACATATTCACGAAGGCGTTGCCGAGACCAAGATTTGAAGAGCTACGAGCTATGCTTGGAGTCAAAGAAATTTGTATCAAGGAGGAGTGTTAAATTTGCTACAAATTTCTAGAGAGTTCTTAAATATAATATGTAAGAAAATATAGAACATCCTAGAAACTATAAGGTGTATGAATATGGTAGAATAATCTAGATATATAAGTTATGGCAAAGATAGAAAAATCTAGATTTATCATGATAATAACCTATCATGAGAACTCTAGAATATTCACCACCATTGAAAGGTTGGTAACTTGAGCCTATAAATAGGCATTTGCTACATTGTAAACCATCATCCAAGAAATTAATCACAAAACCTTCTTTCTAAACTACTCTCTACAACTATCTTCTACCAACTATCATCTAAACACTTCCAAACAGTATATACTAAGACTTCTTTTATGATAAATAATAGAGATGTATAATTGTAGCATGATATGGACAGAAAAATATGCATAATACTGTAAAAACCATACAGCTGGAAAATGAATATAAATGCGACCAACTATAACGTAAAAGAAATTAAACATCCCCTTTGATGCTAGGTACTGTCCCATCTTTTTCTACAAAAGAACAAAAGAGGCTTTTTATATAATCTCTGCTCTTTTTTTTTCTCTACAGAAATTGAATTATAGTAAACACTACACCTTATTATGTTGATGTTAACTACTGCATATTGGCGAAAGATCTGGAAGAATGTTGATACTAGCTACTTGAGTTGAGCATTCACTGAAAGTGCTGAAAATAAGGTAACAATTTTTTATTTTCGGTCTTCACTGCACTTTTCAACATAATAAATTATTTATAACTTGTTTATGGTTTTCAAAGATAAATTTACTATTTAAAGGATCTTAAACTTAAGTATCTGATGGAATCTTGGTTTAATATATATATGCCTAACTTGATCTGTTGAAATTTATTTAGATGGCGAGTTTCTTTACTGACTTGGCGAAGCCATTTGTGGAGAAATTGATAAATGGAGCGATTGCAGAAACAAGTTATATTTGTTGCTTCACTTGCATTGTTAATGATTTCGAAGAAGAAAAATCTAGATTGGAAATAGAAGGGGCAACTTTCAAGCGACGCATTGAAGAGGCCACAAGAAGAGGGGAAGATATTTTACCTGATGCTCGTGCTTGGAAAGATGAAGTTAATCAGCTCATTCAAGAAGATACCAAAATAAACCAAAAGTGTTTTTTTGAATTTTGTCCTCATTGCTTATGGAGATATAGTAGAGGAAAATTGCTGGCAAATAAGAAGGAGCGAATTAAAATATTGACGAAAACAGGAAAGGAACTTACAATTGGACTCCCTGCTCATCTTCCCGATATTGAACGATGTACGACCCAACACTATGTGCATCTTAAAAGCAGAGAATCTCAATACAGAAAGCTTTTGGTTGAACTCAAAGATGACACCAATTATATAATTGGTTTGCATGGAATGGGGGGCACAGGAAAAACTACGTTGATTAAGAAAGTGGGTAAGGAACTTAAGCAATCAACACAATTTAATCAGGTCATTGATACCACAGTGTCATTTTCTCCTAATATTAAAAAGATTCAAGATGATATTGCCGGGCCTTTGGGATTGAAATTTGATGACTGTAATGATACAGAACGGCGCGGAAAACTATGGAACAGATTAACCAATGGTGAGAAGATTCTTCTAATATTGGATGATGTGTGGGGCTATGTCGATTTTAATGAAATTGGAATTCCATGTAGTGACAATCACAAAGGTTGTAGGATTATAGTAACCACTCGCAATCGTTCCGTGTGCGAAAAATTAGGGTGCAATAAGACAATCCAACTAGATCTCTTATCTAAGGAAGATGCGTGGAACATGTTCAAAAAGTATGCTGATCTAAGTGAAACCTCAATGAAATTTTTTCTTGACAAGGGCCGTAAAATTGCAAATGAATGCAAAAACCTACCCATTGCAATTGCTGTTATCGCTAGTAGTTTGAAGGGCAAACAACGTCAAGAAGAATGGGACATGGCCTTAAAATTCTTGAAAAAAGACATCTCCAGGCACAACGACGATGATGACGTTCTTGAAATTTATAATTGCTTGAAGTTTAGCTATGATAAGTTGAATAAAGAGGCCAAGAGTCTATTCCTTTTATGTTCTGTATTTCGAGAAGATGAAGATATCCATACTGAAACTTTAGCTAGACTTGCCATCGGAGGAGGCCTTTTTGGGGAAGATTATGGCAGCTACGACGAAGCCCGAAGTCGAGTAGTTATATCCAAAAACAAACTTCTAGATTCTTGTTTATTGTTGGAGGCCGGTCAATGGAGCGTGAAAATGCACGACTTCGCTCGTGATGCAGCCCAGTGGATAGCGAACAAAGAGATTCAAACAATAAATTTGTATGACAAAAATCAAAAGGCAATGATTGAAAAAGAGAAAAATATTAAATATTTGTTATGCCAAGGCAAACCAAATGAGATGTTTTCTTGTAAGTTTGATGGTTCCAAGCTTGAGATTCTAATAGTCATCATTTATATGGCTTCCGACTTCCATGATGGAAAAATTGAAGTCCCTGATTCATTTTTTGAAAATAATACCAGCCTTCGAGTTTTTCATTTACGTGGTGATCCTCATTTAAGGATGAGTATATCATTACCTCAATCAATGCAACAATTGAAGAATCTCCGATCTCTTATATTTACAGATTGTCGGTTGGGTGACATCTCTATTTTTGGAAATCTGCAATGTCTTGAGGAACTTGATTTGGAATATTGTGAAATTAAAGAAATGCCTAATGAAATTGCAGAACTAAAGAAATTTAGATTGTTGAGATTGGAATGGTGTATAATTGATGGGAATAATCCATTTGAAGTGATAAAAAGATGCTCCTCACTTCAAGAGCTGTACTTCATGATTTCTATTTTTGGTTTTACAGGAGAAATAAATTTCCCTAAATTACAGAAGTTTCATGTAAGTAACAGTAAAATTGATTATTCACTATCAAAGTATGTGTCTATTGAATGGACAGATGAGGTTTTCCTATCTGAAACAACACTTAAGTATTGTATGCAAGAAGCAGAGGTTCTTAGACTAAAAAGACTTGAGGGGGAATGGAGAAATATCATACCTGATATTGTTCATATGGATCAAGGTATGAATGATCTAGTTGAGCTTTACTTAAGGGACATTTCACAACTAAAGTGCCTCATTGACACTTCTAAGCATACTTATTCTCAACTTTCAAATGTCTTCTCTAAATTGGTTGTACTACGTTTGAAGCATATGGAAAATTTGAAAGAATTGTGCAATGGTTCTCTTTCCATCGACTCTTTCAAAAGTTTAGAGAGTCTATCTATAGAAAATTGCAAACAGTTGCGAAGCTTATCAGGGATTGCAAACCAATGCAGTCTAAAGAGCGTGTTTATGATGAGATGTCCGATGTTGATCTCCCTATTTGAAGTGTCAACTTCTGGTAGCCTAGTGTTGTTGGAGAATTTGGAAGTAATTGATTGTGAGAATCTTGAATACTTAATAAAAGATGAAAGAATAGGGGAGGGATCCAGAAGAGAAATATCTGATAATAACTGTCACGATCCAATGTTTGTGAAAATGAAAGATCTTACAATTAAGGATTGTCCAAAGCTTGAAATAATACTTCCGCTTGTCTCTGCTCATGATCTTCCAGCACTAAAATTCATCGGGTTAAGAGATGTGATAAGTTGAAATACATATTTGGTCAAGATGTCGAACTTGGATCTCTAGAAACAACGGAGCTTAGTTGTGTGCCAAATTTGATTGACATTTTCCCAGAATGTAATCCTACAACGTCTTTCTCCATTAATAGGTCATCTCCCATTTCTATATCTGCTTCCCAGCCAACTACACACTCAGACCATATCAAATGCAGCAGCTTGTCATGGACTGATATGTATTGTTGTGGTAAAAAATATGAGAACAAATTGAAGAGTACCACAAGTACTAAAATTCCATTGGTTTATGAGAATCAGCCTCAAAAAAACTTAATGGTAACCCTCTCACCTACTTCTAATATATTATTTCTGATGTTTTTTTTTATATTAAAATACAAAGACATTATTTAATTTCCTATTTATTTGGATTATATTGCAGGAATCAAATTCAAATTGTCTTAGCATAAATATATGGGAGCGTGTTCAATGTCTTTCAAGACTATCAAAGATCCTGCGCAATGTTAAAAAGATTGAGTTGACTGATTTGAGGAAGATAAAATCAGTATTTGTCCTATCTATTGCTCCAAGAATGTTGTTGGAAGTTTTGATAATCAAGAAATGTGATCAATTGAAACACATAATAATAGACACCGGAGATCATGATAGTATGGGTGCAAATAACTTTGGCAATGTCTTCCCAAAATTAAAAGAGCTCGCTGTTGTTGGTTGCGTGCAATTAGAGTACATATTTGGACACTATACTAATGATCATCAAAACCATACTAAAAAGCATCTTTGTCTTTTGTCATTGGAGTATCTCAATCTTCATGATCTACCAAGTTTAGTTTCCATTTGTTCCAAACAATATCATACAACATTGCCACTTTTGAAAGAACTTATACTATCGGCTGCTAATATAAAATCCATCGGTGGTTTCATTCCTCATTATTCGAGATCTGTCAATTGTACAACCATGAAGGTATTCCTCCCTTCAAATACTACATGTATATATAAGGTGGAGCTTTTTAATTTGCTGCATGTTTATTTCCCTTTTGTACTTTATTACAGGAATTGAGTGAGAGCATGGAGGATTTGCATGCTTTGAAAATACTTGAGTTAACAAACTCCAATATAGAAAATATATTTTGTGTCAATGAAGTAAATGAACAGAAAATGAACTTAGGATTGCAAAATATTAAGCTGGAAAGTTTGAATGTGATGGTGAGTCCTTTTGCGGGTCCCAAAAATTTTGTCTCCCTTCTGAATCTAACGAAGATAAGAATTTTTGGATGTCAAAAATTGCAAATAATTTTCTCTGCTTCTATTTTGAGATGTCTACCACAATTGGATGAGATGACGATAAGTGACTGTGAGGAGTTGAAACATATCTTCGAAGATGATTTGGAGAATCAAAATATGTCCGATTCATCGTCTTCAACAACATGCTTCCCAAAGCTACAAGTACTTTTTGTAGAAAAGTGCAACAAATTGAAATCTGTGTTTCCAGTCGCCATTTGTAACGAACTTCCTGAGTTAATGTTTTTAAGCATAAGTGAAGCAAAAGAGTTAGAGGAAATATTTAAAAGTAGTGAAGGTGTGGGAATTGAGAAAGTCAAGATTCCAAATTTGAAACTGGTAGCTACTTTGGGTCTACCGAGCCTCTTCCAGACACAAGAAATTCAATTTCAGGCGGTAGAACATCGTTTTATAAAGGGTTGTGATAAACTCTCTTTGACTTCAACGTTAACATCAACAACACCCTGGTCGCACCTAAGAAATATTTTTGATGTTATTCTAGGTACCCAATATTTATGTTTTCTCTCTCTCTCTCTCTCTCTCTCTCTCTCTCTCTCAATCTTAGAAGTCAAAATATATTAATCTATAACATTTTGCTATAGATTTTGAAAGCAGCGATCATTTGGAGAACCTATTTGAAGTTTCAAGTGAAAAATTCAGAATATACCAAGAGAAAGAAAGTTATGAACGGCACATGAAATGGGAAGAAGAGTCCAAAGATGAGTTGACTTTTCCACAGGTTAATACCAATATATTTATTCAAGTTTACCATACCTAAATTCAAACACCATGATTATATATTTTTTGCGTAGATAAAAATAAAACAAACACAGGAGACAGGCCAAGAATTTGTTGAAAATGTTGTTGGTCTAGTGACACCATCAGTGGCAATACTACCAACAAATTCAGAAGTACTTTCTCTTCCATGTTAAAATATATACTTATTCAAATCGAACAAATTAATAGTTCAAAATGACTGATGCTATTGTTCTTATTACAGGCGTCGATGAATGAACAATCAGTGCATCAACAATGTCCACTTGAAGAAACTAATGCTAGTGTCACACATTCACAGGTAAATAAAGTTTAATACAAATTTTTTCAAGTGCTTCTTATGACTATGCTGCAACTATAATTTATATTTTCATTGGTATGCATTAGTTGGAAGTTTCAATGTCTGAAAAAGCTGTAGGAGCAAAGAATGAGTCATATATACAATTAGTTGCTCCTAAACAAAAGGTATTTTACTTTTTGCTTATATTAATTTTTATGATTTTTCAACATAAAAATTAAATTCTACAACAATCCTAAACATACTTGTATTTTTAAAGTGTTTATAAAAATGACTGATGATTATGTTCATATTACAGGCACCACTGAATGAACAAATAGTGGATCAAAAAAGTTCACTTGAAGAAACTTATGCTACTGTCAGAGCTTCAGAGATAAATAAAGTAATACATATTTTTCAACGGCTTCTTATGAATATGCAATTAGTTGGAGGGATCAATGTCTGAAAAAGTTGTAGAAATATAAAATGAATCATTTATATAATTAGTTGCTCCTAAACAAAATGCATTTCCCTTTTTTGCTTATATAAGTTTTTTTGAGTTTTCAACATGAAAATTAAAATCCGCAACAATCCTAAACATTTGTCTAATTTTTAATAGAGTATCAAAATGAGTGATGAAGAAGAAACTACATCACTTAATTCTAAGACAATAGCATCACCAACTTGTTTAGAATTAGTTAGTTCATATTCACATATAGGTTTATAGCATATAACCAAGTTTTCATTAATGTTCTTCTTTGTATAAGTACTCTTAAAGCTTGATTCTAAGCAATTGAATTTCTTAGAATCAAGCTTAACACTGAAATTATTTTGTTTATATAAAATGAAATAGAAATACAACAAAAACATAAATAAAATTATCCAATAATTTTATATTAAAGATTATGTTGTTATCTAATTCATTTTCTTCGAGATATTTTAAATAAAAATATGAAGTGAAATATAATTTACTTCAATTGTTTACTTAAAAATACCTGCAACTAATTTATATTTTCATGCTATCCAAGGGTTCATCGTCAGAAAAAATTGCAGCAACAACTTTGTCCACTATTTCAAAAACAAAGGACGAGTCACCTATACAGTTTCTTTCTCTTAAACAAAAGGCATATATCCCCTGAAATGCTCATATTATTATTATTTTGATTCTTTTTCAATGCAGGAATTGAAATATACTGAAAACTTAACCATTTTTTTTAATCTAAGCAGGATATCGAGATGAGTGTTGAAGGAGGAACTTTATCAAGCAATGCTAAGAAATTAACACCTTCAACTTCTCAGTGTGAAAAACAATATTCTCATGTGAGTCTACTGCTTTTTGAAAAACAAATTTAAAAAATTAATTGATATGAATGCCAAATTTAAAAAACAAATCTAATTTTGTAAATATAGTGAGGTTAATGCTACGAGAAATTGATAAATATTTATTTATCTCTTTATATATGTGTAGGAATATGGAAATGGCCAAACAGCCCCACAATCTTTTTCAATTTCTACAAAAGAGCCATTTGCCCTGGAATTTGTTGATCGTGGAGCAAAACTGGAAACAAATCAGATTAAAAATCTAGGTGAAGACATTTTCTTCATTTTATTTTTAATTAACTTTCTTGTTTTCAATGAAGATAAAAAATTATTTGCTATACTTTCAGGGGACACTTCTCAAATAGTAGAAGATTTAGGTTATCCTTTGCTTGTCCGGAGGGAGCTTGAGCAACTAGTCTCCAAGAAGCATTTGAATGACGAAATCTTGTCTCTATTAACTGATTTCCTTGTGAAGCATCCGTCTAATTTTTTAATGGATGCTTTACTGACTAATAGATTCAAGGGTTATGCCTACACCTGCCTTGCAGATTTGTTGAAATTCCTCCAAACACATAGTCTGTTGGATGTTTTAGGTTCAAGTCATTCTGAATTTGTTGACTTAGTACAAGTTGTGCGCAATTTTCCTTTTAACAAGGATTGGTTGGATGGTGTTGAAAAACGCGTTTTGCTTCCTGATTTTCAATTCTCTTTAGATGCGATGCAAAAACTATTGGATTCTAAGAAAAAGGTTATCAAGGAAGTTGAAGAGACGCGTTTGAAAATATATTTTTTCAATCAACATGCAGAAGATATTAAGCATCAGTTGACATCCTCTTTGATATCCTCTGAAGCTGTTTTGGCCAATATCATTCAACAAGAGCAACAACTTTTAGAAACTACGACCGCTCTAAGTGTTCCTCTTGGCTATTAGTCTATATCTTGTTGTTGGAGCTTTTATACTTGAATGATGTTTATTATTTTATGTAGTTTCATCATTTCTCATTTGACATGAACTACATATCATTCCATTTGAGTATTTTAAATTGTTATTAGTTGTTGTATTTAAGTTGATGTAATTTCTCCATTTACTTCAAATCTTGGGTCTTATTGAATAACTTCAGTTACATCTTGGTGTTACTTTCCACTTACTGACAATCTGTCTAATTTAGGATAGATAATTATTTATCATTATATCTATATTACTCCCATTATATTAAATAAATTTGTATGTTGAA